>VWZO01022676.1:0-138182 GCA_013396975.1 Bucco capensis
TGGGGTGGGGATCGGGGCTGGGGTTCCCTGAGCTGGGGTGGGGAGGCCAAGCCAGTTGGCAGCACCACCCCATGCCCTCCCCGTGGTGGTTGCACAGGCACCACGGAGCTGACAGGCAGCACCAACCTGATAACGCACTACAACCTGGAGCATGCCTACAACAAGTTCTGTGGCAAGAAGGTGAAGGAGAAGCTCAGCAACTTCCTCCCCGACCTGCCTGGCATGATCGACCTGCCTGGCTCACATGACAACAGCAGCCTGCGCTCCCTAATCGAGAAGCCCCCAATCTGCAGCAGCTCCTTCACTCCCCTCACTGGCACCACGCTGACAGGCTTCCGCCTCCATGCCGGCCCGGTGAGCCTAAGGCTGAGGGCTGGTGGGAGGCTGCTTGGGTGGGAGGTGCCTGGCCCAGCCTGACCCTGCCATGTCTCCTCTCTGCAGCTGCCTGAGCAGTGCCGTCTGATGCACATCCAGCCACCCAAGAAGAAGAACAAGCACAAACACAAGCAGAGCCGCACCCAGGATCCTGTCCCCCCAGGTAAGTGGCTGCACCTCACTGCCACAGCCACCCCTTCTTCCAGCCAGATCCAGGGGGTGCCTAGCTCACCCAGTGCTCTCACTTCTCCAGAAACCCCTTCAGACTCTGACCACAAAAAGAAAAAGAAGAAAAAAGAGGAGGATCCAGAACGGAAAAGGAAGAAGAAAGAGAAGAAGAAAAAGAAGGTGGGTGAGGAGAGCTGATGTCCAATTCCCAGCCTATGTTCTCACCTGCAAGCGAGCTTGGCCCGGGCAGCAGTAGGTCCTGGTGCCAGCCAGGGTCCATTCCCTGTGGGTCTTATGGGATACGTGTCTGTCCTTCCTCCGCAGAACCGGCACAGCCCAGAGCACCCAGGGGTGGGCAGCTCCCAGGCCAGCAGCAGCAGCCTGCGGTGAGGCCACAACAGCACAGCCTTGGGGACCCCCCCCAGCTGACAAGAGCAGCCCTGGCTGACCAGCACTTGGCAGGGGAGCTCAGGCTGGCCTGTCCCCCAAAGCAGAGGCCATCCCTGCAGCCCGTTTGCATTGTGCAGCCAGCTGGGACCAGGGGACATGGACAATGCTGGCACTGGGGCCTCTTTTTTTACTCACCTTTTAATTAAAGTCTGTTGTGAGGAGGTGCTGGTGGCAGTGGCTGCTGTGACCCTCAGCCGTTGTGGCAAAGCAAGGAGCTGAGACTGGGGCAGTTCATGGGGATTTTGGGATCAGTGCTGCCTCACATGCTATGGTTTAGGATGGAGAGCTGTGGCTGAGCTCTGCCCTGCTCTCACCTGTCTGATCCTTGTGCAAGGATGAGGGGACCCCTGCCTTGGGTCTGGCTGCAGGGCTCTGTGCCCTGCTCTTCCACACTCCGCATGCTGGCAAGGGTAGGAGTGACCCCGAGAGGAACCATGTCCCTGTGCAGAGGTGGCTGCTGAGGGGAAGCTCCAGCAGCAGTTGTGGCATGACACCAAGGTTCTCCTTTGGTCCCAGCGTCCTATGCAGGCTCCCGAGTCTCACCAGCTCTGCGACACCTTCCCCAGAGCCACTTTATGCCCTGAGGAAAACTCACCTTCTGTTGGAACAGAGTTTGCCCAAAAGCCTGCCAAGGAGGCACCTGCCCAGCACAAGGCTGGGCTTGGCTCCCTCTGGGCCCCTTTCCTCTCTCACTCAGGAGGAGGGTGGGAAGGCTGAGACCCTTCAGAGCCTGCTCCATCCCTGGACACTAAACAAAGCACACACATGCCCACTGGGGTGGCTCATTAAATATCCTTTTATTCCTTGTTTTTAAAATGGCTAAAAATAAAAAAAAAATCAATGGCATGGCTTGCAGAGGCCATGGAAGAGATATTGCCATAGAGAAAGAGTCAAGTAGTGCCTGAAGTTCTGTGAGCCCTGGGTGGGGTTGTGTGCCTGGGCAGGGTAGGGGACATGGAGCTCTGGGCTCCTTGGCTGCTTTTTGGTTTTGGCATGTGATGAGAAAATATTGCATGGGGATGGGCCCCACTGGCCTTCCTCTTAGAATGGAATTAAAAAACAACCACGTGACACCAAGAAAACCCTATCCAACCCATTTAAAAAAACAAACAAGTGCAATAAAACCAACCTCCCCTCTACCCCGCACGCAACGCAAACCAGGGAAACAGAGAAGAGCAAAATCTGTGGGTAGGAAAGGCTAGAGCCTGCAAGCATTTCTCTGCATCAGCCCCTGCCAGCTCACAGAAGGTTTGGGGAGGGTGCTGCCTCTGATCATCCTCCTCCCCAGACTGGGGGTGAAGAACCAGAGAGGCAAGTGTCCCCACTGAACACCTCTCCTCAGGGCTTCCTGGGCTAACGAGCACTTGACAGGGTGGCTGCTGTCCCCAAGAAGGAGGGAGAGCGATGCTGGGCACCTGCCCCAGCTCCTTCCCCCAGTGCAGGGGTGGCCAGGACCCATGCAGGGTTAGAGGCAGTTTATTCCTCTCTGGGTAAGATATATAATTTCTGCCTTTTTTTTTTTTTTTTTAATATTTATATTTATATATATAGATATTTATATGTACACACACCTGGTAACTCAGAAAGAGAAAAAAAATAGAATCCGTAACAATAATAATAAAAAAAAGTATTCTGGTTTAAAAACAATCCATTCCTACCACGCTAGGCAAGCAGTTGATTGCACAAGGCCCACAAGTGGCTGGCCCCGCTGGGAGGGTGCCAGCTGCGAGGCTGGGACCCCTCGAGCCCCCCTGTGCTGGCTGGATAGCTGCTGTGGCAGTCCTGGGGAGGAAGATCAGTCCCGCTCGGGTGTGCGTCGGCCTCCCAGGCCCTGGGAGGTTGCAGAAGGGCAAGAGCAGTGGTGGCTGCTGGATTGTCCCCCCCATCTGGCTCTCCCTGCAGTCTGCAGAGCATCCGGCTGCAGAACATCCTTCTGGGCCACCCAGGAGTGAGGGGCGAGTGGCTCTGCCCCTCATACTGAGATCTCGTATGTGGTGCCCCCTACGCCAGAAACCTTCTTGACTCCTCCACGGGTAGGGCTGCTGAGAGGCACCTGTCCCGGGCCCGGGGGGGCCGTGCCCAGGGTCTTGGGTTGCCCATTGGACTTGCTGTAGGCTGTTCTCATCTGCACCTCATCCCTGGGGAGGGAAGGACATAGGGTGTGAGGAGCAGGAATGAGTGGGACTCTGTGGGGAGAGCTTGGGGAGGGGGGAAGGGTAGGGATTCCTGGGAGGGACCCCAGCACCCATTGCATCCACAGTCCTACCCGCCCTGGGGAACCCCAGCACCCACACACCACAGCTCCCTGAGGGGCCCATGGGGTGTCCTAGGGAAGCAGAGGGAGAACCACCTCTTCTGGTAGGAGCAGGAGGATTTCCCCTCACTTCTCCATGCTACGTGCAGCATCGCTCCCCAGTGAGGGGCATTTTGATGCCCCTGGGTGCTGGTGCAGCAGAAAGGCTTGGGAGGGGGCAGGAGATGGGCAGCTGGTTCCCTCCAGGTACTCACTTTGGTGCCAGTAAGGGCTGCGAGGCCACCTCCTCAGCCTCGGGGCCACTGGCCTGAGACACTGGTTTTTGGCTGCTGTAGGAGAGGGATTTCCCCAGGTGTGGGGCTGCAGGCTGCTCGGGGGAGCCCAGGGAGCGCACCCGCAGGGGCTCGGGCTTGCCAAAGCGTGGTGGGGCTGGGCGGGTGAGCGGGTTCTTGCCCAGGGGTGAGCGTTTCAACTCGTCTGAGGAGGAGCAGACGTGGGGAATGTGGCTAGAGCCTGGCGTGGACTGGGTGCCCAAGTTGCCTGGTGCCACATCCTCCTCCCGGCCTGGGGCCGGCAGCTGCTGCAGCAGCTTCTCTCGCTCCTGGATGGAGGCCACAATGTGCCGGGAGAGGTTGTCATAGCGCACAGGTGAGGGCTCACAGGGCCCGTGCTTGGGCGAGACAGTGCTGGTGAAGCGGCCGTGCAGGTCAGTCTCCCGCTGCTGGGCGATGCGGGCTGAGAGGAAGGGCGAGGTGTAGCCCACAGGTGGGTCAGGCTCAGGGCCTGCCTGCACCGACTCAAAGTCGGGGCTGTCAGACGGAGTCAGCAGGCTGTCATAGGAGAGGCTGCCATTGCGCGTCTGGTTCACCAGGCTCTTGTAGGAGGTGGAGGTGGTGCCCTCGGAGCGGATGGACTGGAGGTGGCCCATCTCTAAGCCCGTGCCCTGGGCTGACTTGAGGCTGGAGGAGCGGGATCCACTGGAGAGTGGGTCGAAGTGAAAGCTCTTGCCAAACGTGGGTGAGCGGAAGCTCTCAGGCTCCAGGCTTGGCTCTGAGCGGTAGCTGGGCTTATGGCCGCTCTCACAGACAGAGTTGGGCTCCTTCAGGCTGTTCACGCGGCTCAGCTGAGGGGCAGAGACACAGCTGTCACCTACGAAGATAGGGCTCCTGCACTGCCCTTAGCCTCCACCATAAGCCCTCAACCAGCCAGGATTGCGGTGGCATCCCCGTAAGGGATGCTGGTTCCCCACTTCAGCAGTGGGCATGGCCTTACCTTGGCGCTGGTGGAGTGGGGCAAGACTGCTGAGCTGCTGCTGTTGCTGTAGCCGGGCCGGTACCTGTACATGGTGGGTGTCGGGGGGCTCTCCTTGCCTAGCAAGCTGCTGTCTGCAGGTTGGAAGAGAGGACACTCAGACACAGCAGCTCCCTGGGGCTGTGCAGGGAAGTAATGAACGATGTGTGGAGCCATACCCTCCCTTCCCAAGAACCAGCACTGAGCCTGAGGCAGACAGATCAGGGAACAGAGGTGGAGAAGGGGACAGGCTAGAGGAGAGTTGCACCAGGGACAGATGAGACACAGCAGGATGGAAAACATGTCCCCACAGCAATGTGTGGGGCTGGCACTCCCACACCCCTGCAGTGGCTCCAGCGGGGTGTCAGTGGGTGCCCATGCACTCCAGGGAGCTTCTGGCTGTCACCCCACGGACACATATGCTGCAGTCCTTCTCCAGGCAGCATGGCTAGGGGTCAAGGAGAGCTGCAGAGGCCTCCAGCCCACTGCAGGAAGCAACTGCTTCCAAACTCTGCCCTTTGCATCCCACCTCTCTCGCCAAGCCTTCACAGGCAGCTCCAGCACTGCTTCACCGGCGCTCAGGGAAGCGGGAGAACGAGTCATGCAGATGCCACACACATGCTCTCTGCTGCCGAGCCAGGCTCGCCAGTCCTTTGCTGCCTTCGTCCTGTGCGGCATGATGCTTCTGTGCCTTGAGCCTGCCAGCTCACTGTGGCTGCCTTGGCTCAGCCTCCTGCTCCTCTCCTGATGGAGCAGAGCTGGCTGGAAGCATTCTGCAGACTTCTCCAAGTGCAAGGGGCCACATGCAGCAGCCCAGAAATGCAGGCATGTCCTGGCCCACAACACAGCCGTGCTGACGTGCTCCGGGTCTGCACTGAAGCCTGTTCTGCCTATGGCCCTGGATCCTGTCCCAGCGGCTGCTGGGACCCTGCATGCCCTCCTTACCCTCAGTGGTGGCCAGGGTTAAGTGTGTCCTCAGGCCCGTGTAGCGGCTGAGGTCTGGCTTAGGTGGGGGTGGTGGCTCGGCATCAGCAGACTGGCTCTCCGTCACCTCCAGGCTTCCTTTGGACTGCAGAGACAAAGTGCAGAGTGGAAGGGTCAGGTGGTGATGGGGCCTCAGCCCCCCTTGGCAGGCAGGGAGTCGGCAGCAGCACTGGGGGGCTCTCCTGGGCTGTCCAACATCTGAGTGCTTGAGGGCAGTGTGTGCCACTGGTGCTGGGACATGCTGAGGACAGGGACCTCCAAGGGAGGCTGTGAGAGGAAGTACAGGATGGAGAGGGGCAACAGAGGGTGCAAAGCCTCATGTGGCTGCTGCCACATGGGAGGGACATGATTTCCGTCCCATGGGGACACAGAACAAGGCGACATGGAATAGGATGGAGGATGTGACAAGGCTCAATCGGTTCTTTACTCACAGATGCAGGCTTGCACCCCTGGGCTCCATGGAGGGCCCCAGCACAGGGAGCGCTAATCCCCACCTTCCTCACCTTCGTCCTCTTCAGCTCTGTCTGGATACCATTGTCCATGATCTTGACAGTGATCTGACCGTCTGACACCTCGGGCCGCAAGAAGGGAGGTCTCACCAACACTGTCTGCTCAGCTCTTGGGCGCCCGAGATACCTGAAGAGGGGCAGGAGAACAGTCAGGGCCTGAAGACAGTGTGCCCAGGTGGTGGGGTGCATGGCTGGGCTGTGCCAGGCTCACCTGGGGGCCGGGGAGCTGCAGAGGACCCTGCTAACATTCTTACAGCAACCATTGGTGAAGGGGTTGACACCACCGCGGAACTTGCCCGTCACCTGCAGGCAAGGAGTGTCACAGGGTGTCTGGGTGGGCAGGGACCTTGAGGGTCTCTAGTCCAGCCCCAGGTCAGGCTGTGCAGGCTTTGTTCAGCTCCCTCAGGACAATCTCCAAGGATGGAGATACCTGGAGATACTCCCTCTCTCTTCCTGGTCCCTGTTTCAGGGTTCAGCTACCCACAATAGAGAAGTCTTTCCCCAATGTCTACCTGGAAGATGCATTGTTCCAAGCCGTGCTAGTCACCTCCTGTCCTCCCCACAGCACCCCCAACAGCAGCAGCAAAGATCCCCCTGTCCCCAGGCTGTGCAGATGAGGTGCTCTCAGCATCCCCTCACTGGCATCTTGTGCTCTCCTCCAACCAGCTCAAGAGCTGTCCCTTGCCTCAGTCCAGCCTGCCCATGTCCATCTTACCCCAGGGAACCCCAGAAACGGTCCTGCAGGGCGAGCAGCCCCATGCCAGCACCATACCTGTTCGTTGGTGGTTCGGCCCCTCGCCACAAGCACCACATGGAACCCTGTAAGGCCAGCAACGGGGATGAAGAACAAGCCAGCCACACACATCACCACCATGCTGTCAGCAGGCAGCTAAGGAAGAGCTGCAGCCTGGCTCTGCTGCTCATCTGCTCCCACCCTACAACCCCCCACGCTACTGACCCCGTCCCACTCCCATAGCTGCGCAAAGGATACGTGACAGCCATGCGGACGCCGGAGAGCTCCTCCACCTGGTAGAGGACATAGAGCAGGCCGAAGCTGAAGACCCCCATGATGTGCGTGGTGAGCGAGAGCAGGAAGAGGAAGAAGTAGCGGTAGTTGCGTCGGCCAATGCAGTTGTTGACCCAGGGGCAGTGGTGGTCAAACTCCTGTTCATGGGGGGAAAACACAGTCAGAGGTTAGCTGCCAGGACTTCTGCCAGCACTGTGTGTTGAGCTCCACGTGGAAACAAAGAGGCACCAAGAGTAAATTCCTCACCTCCACACAGTTGTCGCAGACGCTGCAGTGGGAGCAGCGCGGTGGCCGGTAAAAGCGGCAGGTCGCACACCACTTCATGCGCACCTGGATGCCCTTGATCTCAACTGTCTTGTAAAGTGGAGCTCGGAAATCATCCTCCTTGTCCTCATCCTCCTCAGCTGACAGGGAGACCCCAGCAGAGCCATGTGTCAGAGCCCAGTCAGCCTCCTGCCCTCCCAAGCTGGAGGTGCCTGGCATCACCCTCCTCTGTCACCAGGCCTGTCTCACCTGGCTCCAGGATCAGCCAGGAACCTCAAAATAAAGGGAGAGGAGGTGGGGCACCCCCAGCCCTGCCCCAAAACCCCAACACCTGCCCAAGCCCCAGGTACCCAATATAGGGTACCAGGATTTGTGCTGCTTCCCCCACCCGGTCCTGCAGGCTGGGTGCTGAACCCAGAGCTCTCATCCCCATCCCAATCCCACCCAGGCAGGGCAGGGAGGGCTCTCCTCATGCCTTTTGGTCTTGAGGAATCCTCCTCACCTGGGAAGAAGTGAAGAAGGAGGCAGCTCTAACCAAGCCTTCCCAGGCAGAACCCGACTCACCTCGTGGGAAGATGCCTGGGTCCATGAAAGTGGCCATGCTGAAGTTGGCCAGCACGAAGAGGAAGACAACGGCATTGTAGGCAGGAATGACAGGGGACACGTACAGACTAAGCCCTGGGCACCTGTGGGCACAGTGGCAATGAGACGCCCCAGTCCTGCCCCACGGGGCACTGCCCTTTGCACCCCTCCCTGCCAGCCCTGTGCAGCCCCAGGCCACTGCCACTGAGCTCCAACGGTGCCTTTGGAGTGAGCAGGGAGGTTTCCTTCCAACTCTTCCTTTTGTCCTCTCCGAGGGCCCTCCATACGTGAACTAGATCTGTGTCCAGGCCAGCCTCACCTCAGCTGTGTGACCATCCAAACCCCAGCCCTTGGGGAGCACCTATGGGGGGCTGGTGCGGGAAGTGCTCCAGTAAACCATCAGACAGCAAAACCACCGCTCACCTCTGGCAGTCCCAGCCCCAGGTGCCATGGGGAGCGACTACAGGCAGTGGGGACAATGGGGTGAGCTGGGCTGACAGCACAGGGGACACCCTGGAGGGATCCAGCCATGAGGCACCCGAATGTCATCCATTGGGGACCTCATGAGGGGGTGCAAAACCAACAGCAGCCTCAGTGCCTCCAGAGTTGCTCCTGCTTTTTGCACCCTGGAGCTGGAGCCTAGCTTGGAGACACCTCTGGTGGCACATGGGGACCCCATTGCCGTGCCAATTAACCTCAGCCAGCACCCAGCTCCTCCGTGAGCCTAGCTAAGGGGCCAGTGGGAGCACTGCAAGGGAATCTCCAGCATCCCTTGCCCAGGCAGGCTCAGGACTGGGCTTCCCCCTCAATGGCGCCAGCGTAATCCCCTAATCTGCTTTGCTGCTGGGAGTTTAATCCCGCAGATCTAGGGCAGCATCTGTCCCTCTCTTCCCCCTGCAGCCATAAGTGCAGATGGATTTAGGTAGCGGGAGCAGAGAGGGGCAGGGCGCAGGGCTTGGCAGGCAGGGTGACATATGGTGCCCGTGTTGTAATCCTCCGCAGCCCCTGAGCAGGTAGCGGTGAAGGGGCAGGCACTGGTCCCATCCCCTCCTCTGCCACCACCCTCTGCAAGGGGTCCCATCACTGGCAAGGGCAACTCCTGTCCTTGTCTTGGCAGCACTGGGTGCCTGGCGAGGCTCCAACCAGGAATGAACCCTTGGTGCAGGGCTCTGCCCCTAGTTCAGCCCAGTCCAGGGCTGGCAGGGGGCCCTGAGTGAGGGCAGAGGGGGGTTGTTTCTGTGTGGGGCAGTGTGTAGGGAGACAGGGAATGTGCCAGGCAGAGGATGTGGCAGTAGAAGACAAGAAGGGTCAGGCCAAAGGAGCGGGTACATCTGCCTTGGCACCCACCTAGCAGTGGAGGAGGGTGAGGCAGGCAGGGCACACCCAGACACAGCTTCATGCCTGGCCCTGCCTGGCATCCAGAGAGGGTGGAAGCAGCAGTGGGACCTGCCCTGCAATGGCCAAGAATGGGGTAGTGCCCCTGGGCACAGCAACAAGGGCAAGAGGAGAGCAGGAGGGCAAACTCTTGCCACTTGACAGGACAACTGGCTGGCAGGGGCATGCCAAAGCCAAGCCCTGCTCTGCCACCCAGCACACTCCTCCTGGCACCTCTGCCCTCAGTAGCCCCTCCAGGTCCTGTGCCTGCACATCAGGCCAGGCTGCGCCTGCAGACTCTCCTCTCCAAAACCTCTTCCACAACCTTCCATTCCTCCACGCTGCTCTGGAGCCCCCCAAGCAGCTCAACAGGCCGAGCACCTCACCCTCCTGGCCCCCTGGGCAATACCTCCCCAGGACAGCATCTCCCAGACGATTCACCCAGAGCTCTGCTCCAGGGCAGGGAGCAGCTGCTCCACAAACTGCTCCTCAGCACTGGCCACACCAGCTCCGCCACGCCAGCCCCACATCTTCCCTGGAAGCTGGCCAAGGGACTCTCTGCAGAGCTGGTGCTGCCAGGGCAGCAAGGATGGGCTGGGGAGGGGGAGGCCTCTCTAATCTGTGTCCCAAACTCCCTAGGGAGCAGCTTGGGAGCAGTGTGGAACGTACAGCACATGGTGTGGCCAAAATCCGAGTGAGGGAAGAAGACACTAGCTGCATCGAGCCCAGCTAGCCCAGTATGACTGGCAACACTGGAAGCTGCTGCAGGACTGGCAGCCATGCCAGGAGCAGGGAGCTAACACCTCTCCAACGTGCCCAGGGACAAGGCTTGTCCCACCCGCGCCAGTCCCGAGCTGCTGCTGGTGCAACCCCTGTCCACCATCAGAACAGCATCAGCAAGAAATCTTCAAATGGTTTCTCTGGTTTGCAGAAAACAAAGGTGGGAGACTCCTAGTCTCAAAGGGGGAAAACTGGTACTTAGGGCAGGGCAGGGAGCTGGCAACCCCTAGGGACTCACCCAGCTGCTGAAGGAGAGGAGGGTGAAGTGGAAACTGCCCATTCCCTGCAGCTCCCAGGGCTGGTGAGGTGGGTTCAAGGGGATGGGTGCCTTCAACAGCCCCCAACTCTTCATCGCCACTGTTGTCCTGTCTTCAGGGCACCCGATGGGGCTACTCTCTGCCCTCATGGCACAGCAGCCCCTTTGGAGGGGAGTTCCTTCCTGTCCCTGCCCTGGGCACCAGACAAGGGCAGTGCCAAGGGAAAAGTGACTGCTCACAACATCCCTTCACCCCACAGAAGGATAGAGCCAAGTGCTCCACACTGCTGAGCCAAGACCTCAATCCTAGAGGAGCCTCCTCAGCTCTGCTCTCTGCCGAGGAGCAAAGGAAAAAGCGCTGGAGAAAGAGAGGCAAGAAGGGCTCTAATGAAGCATAAAGAGAGGAAAAGCCCTTCCAAGAACCCCAAGCAAGGAGCTTCTCTCTCTAGGAAGGAAAATCCCAGCCCAAACCTTGAAAGGGGTGGAGAGGAGGCAGGGAGGGCCAGCACCCACTCTGCATGGGGCTGAGCCACACATCAGCTCAGGCCCTCAGCAGATGGACTCTGGCACAGCATGGAAAGACAGAGCTGCCTCAGCAGGGGGTGGTGTAGAGGAAAAGCTCTGGGGCAAGCAGAGAGGGAAGGACTGCCCTTCCAGGGGGAAGGGGACACCTCTGCCATCACCTCCTGCACTGCCTGGGCACCTAGCCTGTCCCAGGAGGGAACAGTACCAGCTCCCGGGGCAGGACAGCAGCTGGCAGGTCCCCAGGGTGACAACGACTGGTCCTTTAGCTAAGGGAGCACCAGCAGACCCCGGACACCAAGAATGACTCCGTCACAGCTTTAAAACAATGACCAGTGATGCTGACGGATCACACGGAGGAGACCTGCCTGAAGACACTGACCACCTGTGAGCCCAGCTCTGCACCGAGGCTGCCCATGCAGGTGGAGCAGAGGGCTTGCTGCCACACGTCCTCCGCCAGCCTCTTGTCTCATTTCGGGTGCTGCGGACCCCCTATGGCAGGACCCTGGTTACTCCAAAAGCCAACCTGCCAGTCAGACTGAGAAGAACTACAGCCTTTGGAGAGGAGTACCAGTCGGAGAGCTGGAGCAGTGTCTCAGGGCCAACTGGAAACCCCTGTCCTCACCCGGTCGTGCTGCCAGGGGCTGCTCTGATGGAGACTTCATACCCTGAACAACTGCAAAGGCAACCAGGGTGGGATGCCACGGGCCAGGGCAAGCAGAACACCCTCCCATGAACCACAAGGACCTGCAGCTTACGAGGCAGCCCCAGGTTGAGCACCCCTAGGTCACAAGCACACTGTTGGGGTCTCCTTCCCAGTGGTCCCACACAGGGCTGCCCACTGCCCTCCCAGCTTTCCAGGGACCTAACCATGCCATGGAAGCAGAAATCCTCCTGACAATACAGAGACCAGCCCACTCGCTGGCATTGAGCCCATGGACCCCAGCACCAAAGGACGAGACCAGCTCTATCCTGCAGGAGGGACATGGTCCTCCACAGCACAGGGAGCAAAGGTGGCTGCTGAGCCCCCACCTCCCTATTGGAGGCACTGACTTGTTCCTGCCTTTCGCCCTCCCAAACGGAGAGCTCAGGGCTGCAAGGGCTGCAAAGCCTTCCTTGATACCAGGAGCAGCCAGGCGCAGGGGCTTCAGACCTGCAGGGGGAGGCTGCTGCTCACTATGGTGGCCATGCAGGTCCCAGGGGTCTCGCCTGTTCCCTCTCTGGATCAGGATGCGAATACACCCATTGCTAGGAGAGCTGTTGAGACTTGTCTCTGGCAGCACATGTGAGAACTGCTGAACCTTGGGCAAAGTGAGTCACACCTGGATTCAGGACAAGCTTTTTGCCACAGCTACATCAGGAGAAGCCTGTCACTGCCCAGACTGGCTTCTCTTCCCCTCTGCAGGCTCCGAGCCACCCTGCAGCATCTCAGCCCCTGCTCTCTCCCCAGGGCGCTCCCAAAGACACTTCTCACTCTGCCTGACCCCCTGGACTGACTAGTGCCAAGGCCAGGCTCTCCTCAGTCTGGACTCCTGGCCCCTCTGGCTCTTGTGTGCTGCACATAGCCTCTGCTCACTGCCACTGCCACACGAGTCTGGATCCAGCCAGGAGTGTGTGTCACTGGGTACCAGAGCACTGCCAGCTCCAGAGGCTGCCACAGCCCACCCCATGTCGCTGTATCTCTTCTCCACTGACACTGGGAGAGGAGAGAGCTCCCTTGCCTCACAGCCTTAAGGACTGAGGGAAAAGCTGATTTAGAGTTTTACAAACAGACTCATCTAATTGCAAGGAACAGTTTACACTTTGCAAGATTTTATACAGCCCCAAAATCCACACTGAGCCGTGGCCATGAGCAAGAGTTGATGCAAAGAGGAGGAGGAGACTGGCTGATGGCACATGCCCAGGGCAGTGTGAGTGCTCCTGGTGTCCCAGGGGAAGGAGAGGCCGAGAATGAAGGCCAGGGGCCAGCACAGGCCTGGGGGAGACACAGGAACAGACAAACTGTCCCTAGGGAGGACTTCCAGCCCTACAGCAGTACCGACCGGTTTGGGACCCCAGCTGCTGCTTCCAGAGGGACGACAGAACATCCCCTCTTCCCGCTGGCCTCAGCTTGTTCCAACTGCCACAAGCTCTGCAGTATCCCCTAATTAATTTAATCAGATTTCTTGGCCCAGAGATGCAAATCCTGGGCCAGCACGGATGAACCAAAATTTGCTAGAAATAACACAACTGTCCCTTCCACCTGCTCCAGCAGCCAGGCAGGAGCTGCCCTGAGAAGATGGGAATGCAGAGAGGGACACTACTGTTGCCATGTCACATTAACAGGAGCCATGTGAATTGTGCTGTGCTCTGCTTGAGGTTTCATGGGATGCTTTAAAGTAGGTTAAATAACACTCAGTGACCTACAATTACAGCAACCCTGCCTAGGGTGCTGTTGCTCCCAACAAACCTGCTCGGCAGCACCACAACGGCTCCTGGCAATAAATGTGACTCCTGGCTGGTGCTGTGGGCTGGGCAAAGGCAGCAGGAATAGGGGCTAGCGACAGGGCTGCCTCTGAGGGGTTAGGGCTGGCTCTAAGGAATTAAGGCTGCCCTGCTTTCCCCTCAAAGGGCAGCCTGACAAAGTGGGGACATGCCTATCACAGTGTGTCACACACAGCTGCTCACGGGACATCATCTGCTCCCTCTTCCCTTTTTTCCTCCTTCAGGGCAGCACAGGGTCAGTGACCTCCTGCCAGTGCCTGACACTTGGAGCAGCACTGCCCTGACCAACACTCCGCATCCTGGCTTAGGGACTGTCACGCTGCCGAGCGACACTGCCAGCTGCTCCGGCCCTGGAAGGAGTAAATCAAACTGCTCTGCTCAAGGGTCATCAAATTACTCTTTTATTGCTCGGTTGTTGCCAGGTGTTACAGCTACAGTGACTTTCCAGCCCCCGATGGCTCCATCCCAGGGAGTGGCAGCAGCCATTGGCCCTTCTGCCTCCTGGCTTCAGATAATCCTGTGACTCTGCCAGCAGCAAACCCTCAGTGGGGAGAGCTCTTGCCAGGGCACAATGAAAGGTGCCCCACAAAAGCAAACCATCCCCTGGAGCAGGGGCAGCATCCTGCCAGCAGCAGCTGGCAGTGCAGAGAAACGCTCAGTTAAACAGGGGGAAAGTGTGAGCAGAGCTGATTTCTGCCTCCCTGGAGAGGCTGGAAGGAGACCCACCAAGGCTGTGGGTCACCCACCCACAGAGCAGGGTGTGCTCTGCCCCTATACAATGCTAGGGCAGGAGGAGAAGTGAGGGATAGAATGGGGCACAGGAGGCAAAGCAAAGCTGCAGGCAAGAGGCTGGCCAGAGGAAGCCACACATAGGTTCCCCATGTGAGGGGACACATGCAGCTGTCCCCCACAGCCTCCCCGTGCCCTGCCTAGAATAGCAGCTGCCGCTACCCCTGGCCAACAGCCACACCTCCTCAGATTGACATTACAATCCCAAAGCCTTCGCAGAGCTACCATCAAGCCCTCTGAGGTGTGAACAGAAAGAAACACTCGTCTTATCTATGGATCCCTCTGCTGTGCCCCCAAACACACCCCTCTCAGACCCCAACCCCAAGACACACCATGGTATCTGGTAGCTGATCCCAGTTGCCATGCTTTGGCACTCTTGCCCAGCGCACGTGCCTCACCACTGGCACAGAAGCCTGGCAGCCTCCTCGACACCCCGACCTCCTGCCTCCCTGTCTGCACCGACCAGAACCGGCTCAGCTCGGCCCCAAGCAAGCATTCATCAGCTATCTGTCACCCCAGAAAGGAAAATGTTAACATGAGCCACAGCCCTACCCTCTCCCAGGCCTATGGCACAGTCTAGTCCTCTCCAGCGCCTGGCATCATTGTACACCTTGGCTCTTCCCCACTGACTCCAAGGCTGACACAGGCCCGGTGACTTGGCCACTGGCCACCTCCTCGGGTCCCCTCCAGAGATGCCAAACCCTAAGTTCCTCAGGCAAGGCTGACATCAAGGGCAGTGAGATCAATGCAGGGGTCAGAGTATTTCTCCTTGAACTCTCCTTTGTGGCTCACAAATCAGTTACAAAACTCTACAAATAACATGGAGCTCTTCCCAGTCCACCAAACCTCCTCACTTTGCTCCAGAGAAGAAAATGATCTCTGCCACTTTCCACCTACAGGTCACACACCAGTTCCCACCAGGCTGATTTGAGAGCCAGCCTCCAGTGAGGAGTGACCTGTGCCCACCCCAGGAGTGGTGAAGCGAGCAGCAGTTGCAGGAGCCAGAGGCGAGCAGTGCCAGGGGCCTCATTGGGACCTACTGTGTCTGCTCCCTCAGCTCTGCCCAGGGAACACCGAGCAGAACAGGTCAAGCTGGGGCTGTACAGCTCTCGTCAGCTGTGGGGCTGCTCCAGCACCCAGAGCACAGTGATCCCCTTTCAGGGCAGGAATAAGGCACAGCTCCTGTGCCAGACACCCCCTGTGCAGTCTATGCTCCAAGCCCTCGGCACCACAGAGCAGGGGCTGGGTCCCAGCTCTCCCCTTGCCCTCCCCATGCCTCGGCCGAGCGGCTGGGACTCACGTGAAGGCAAAGAAGAGGGTGGTGGCTCCCACTAGGAAGATGGCAGCAGCTGAGACCGGGACGTACTTGCTGGGTTTGAACCTCTTTGCAGACGCTGCTGGCATGTTGGAGCTGTGGAGGGGGGTCCGCCCCGCAGCATAGCCCAGGCCCACAGGGGTCAGAGCAGGGCAAGAAGGGGTGGGGAGGGGTATGGGGAAGAACCGCTCCCCAGGCTCTGCACCAGCTCCCAGGTGAGCTCTGACTGGAGCAGAAGGTCCCGGGAAGCCCACGGAGGTCTCTGGAGAGGAGTTCACCCTATGGTCTGCCCTGTAGGAGTCCGTGGGGGCAGGGAAGGAGGGTTAAAAGCATTAAAAATTCAGAACAGAGAACCAGATTTGTGTTTAAAACAGCTTTTGGGGAGGAAGGCCGAGAGCCCATACAAGCCTCCCCCAGCCAGGCGACTGCCAGTCCCTGCACAGTTAACACTGGCCACCAGGCTCAGGGAAAAGGGGCTGGGTGCAGCCTCACACCCAGACAGCACCCTGGGAAGGAAAGTGATCGGTGAACTCCTCACGAAAATGCTACCCTGGGAGCCTCGAGGGAGCTGCTTCTCCTTTTTAATCTGCCCCCAACCCGAGACACTGCAGCCCTCAAACGGGAGGAGGGGGTGAACTGCAAGCGGTCTGCTGGCTTCCTCTCAGCGCTGATGTGCCTCCTTCTCCTCCCCCTCACTGGAGGGGTCACAGAACCACTCTCCCTGATTTCACCAGGATCTGGGGCTGCCTGGCTGGTGGTGGCCGTTTAATTTTATTTATTCCTCTCTCGACTGTTAAAGCCAAGGAACAGCTGGTGCAAGGTTGAGCTGTAAATCCTTTCTTTGCAAGGGGTGTAGGAGGGGAAGGTCCAGGGATTGTGTGTTTTCGTCCTCTTCCACCTTGCTCCTTTCTCCTGGCCCCCAAGGGCCTTCCCACAGGTCGGTGCCCACTCTGGACTGGGAATCGACAGTATTTTTCTTAAAACATTTCCAAGCAGCAAAGGGTAGGTTAACAAAGAGGTCTGGAGGGAGTTTCAGGGAGCACTTTTAGAACCGCAGAAGACAACCAATGGTGAGAATGGTGCTGAGTAGATCTGTCCCACCCATGGTCCGAGCAGTGCAGCAGAAGGGTTCAGTTTGTTCCAAATCACTCTGTTTTTTCCTCATTGAAATTCTTCCTCATTAATCCATTTGTCTTTTAAAAAGAACTACATAAAATCATTAAAAGTTGACATCTGGTAGCACACCTCACCTAGAAAAAAAATCAAAAAGTTAACAAGGAATAGAGAAGACAGGGTCACATACAAATACTGACTGAACCCACATGGACCTCTCTTGATTGGGAGCAGCCTTTGGTGGATGATGGAAAAATGTACAACCCCGCTGGCAAGTCCCAATGGTCAAGAGGCCATCTCCAGCCATGCCCTGGCACAGATCTGATGCCATGCCCCAGGTCCATCACCCAACATGAGTGTCCACCACACATTGTCGAACTGGAACGATGGCCCCATGGAGGCTGATTAGCCATAGAGCCTGGCCACAGCCACCTCCTTCCCTGAAAAGAGCCACTGAGCCAAAAACCCACCCCAGACTACCCGGGAAACCCGTACTGAGCCCCAAGCCACGAGTAGCCCTATGACCTCTCGCCCTGTGCAGTTACAGCTTGAGTCCAAAGGCCAGTGCATGGCAGCTCCCTGGAGGCGATGGGACTGATGGAAGGCATGGAGACTTAATGAGAGGATGGAGCCCATAGGAGGTAGGACAGGACAGCCAGAAATGGCACTCCCTTCCCTGGAGGGCAGGAGACAGGAGAAGCCTGTGGAAAACTCCAGGCCAGCCATGGGAACAGGGACTCATACCTCTGGATGAAGCAGAGCTGGGCTCTCACTGGGTGCCTTGCCTGCTCTGAGTGCCCTTGGGAACATTCCACCCATGGCCAATCATGGGGATGCAAGAGGGAGTGCCACAGAAAAAACAGAAAACCAAGCCCTTCTAGAAATGGAAGCAGGAGGCACCAACCTGCCCCAAGCTCCAAGCACTCCAGAGCCTACTGCAGCTCAGGGATGAGCTAGACACTTGCTCTCTACTTGCTGCTGCCTGCCTTTGTCACCAGGTCCCAGAGCTAACTGTGAGCCTGCTTTCTCCTTCCAGTCTTGTCTTCTGCCTCAAAAAGGGCTTTTCTTCAGGGTGGACACGAAAATATCTAGTGCTGACTAAACACTCACGAAGGTTAAGAGAACAGCAGCACAAAATTAAAGACACATTTAATGACAAGAATGTGTCATAATTAGATCAGTTAAGTCACAAAACCAGGTGTCGGTCATTCTGGCTGACTAATGAAGAAAATGCTCCCATTGCAGAGCAGTTCTGCCTTCACAGAAGTGAAGCTCAGCTTCCCAAATCAAGTTCTTTGCCCTTGTGAATGTGAGGAAACCCTGGACTGATACTCGTGGGCCCACTGGGAAAGCTCTGGTCTCACCTGGGAGCCGCTCTGGACCAAGGAGATCTTAATACCTGAGAACACAGTCTTTTCCCCTGGCAGGCACCAAGATGCCTGGAGCAGCAGCTCCCATCTCCACTCTACCCTAGACACGAGGCTGAGCTCTCGCAAGAGGTCAGCACAAGCCCCATACACGATTTGACATCCCAGAGCTGAGCTGTGCCATCACCTGGAGGGAAGTGCTTGGTGTCCAAGCGGTGGCTCCTGTGATGCAGGTGAGCAGCTGCCTAGGGATGGGTTACTCAGAAGTTTAGAGATGACATCACACTACCGCTAGTTACTTCAGCAGAAGCAATCTGTGAACATGCTGTTCTGCTGCAACAGAACACTCCAGCCCTTGAAAGGCTCTGCCAGGGAAACAAAGCCACACCTCGAGTTCAAACAGATACTGTTGAATCTGAGGAGGTTTTCCTGATGTTCCTCCTCCAGATCTTCTCCACAGCACAATCCCTGTTCTCCTTGACCATGGCAAGGGGTTGCCCTCAAGGCTGTCCCTGGAGTCCAAGTGACTTCTCCACCATCCTCCCCAAAGACGGGACAGACCTCAGGAGCTCCAGTTCCTCACAGGGCAATTGTGCACATGGTACGTCTGCCAAGCTTCGCATGCCGCATGGCTCAGCACGAGCACAAGGACCAGACAGCATGGGAGCAAGCTCTGCATCAAGCAGAGAACATACGAGTAGGACCTGAAGAATGGCTATATGTGGAGCAGAAATCCCAGGCACCGGCATCAGTGACACCCAAGCAAGATGCAACACAAATACAACCTTGGAACAAGCATAACTCCACAACTCATCTAACCTATGGAAGGCTGAGCCCAGCCTGCCTGGATCCCAGAGCCACCACGAAGCTTGGAGACGCCTCCTTGAGACCCACGGTGTGCTAAGCCCCTCATTGTCCCCCTCCTTGAGCCCTATGGCATGTCAAGCCCCTCTTGAGCCCCCTGGAACCCCCAGCCGTGCTGCAGAGACCACCCTCCTGGGACAGCCTGGGCAGTCAGGTACTGTGGGGACACAGCTGGATGCCCCCCAAGTGCCTGAGCCGGGAGTGAGGGCAGGACGTCTGCGTGTTCTGACCATGAGGCAGCAGGTGCCATCTCCTGCTGGGAACATCCAGGTGGCTGAAGTCATTGGTGGTGCAGCATGCACAGTTTTCCAGCATCTCTGCTGCGCAGTCTTTGAGGTATCACTTTCTCTTTCCTTTGGGCTAAATGACGTGGCTGACCCCACCCTGACTATCCTTGTCCTTCACCCTGGCTTCCAGGAGAAGCACAAGCAAAATCCACCTTTACTTCCCACAGATTGCCAATTCAGGCCACATTCACACTGTTTCTCCTGAATACACACTTTCTTCCCTTCCTTCCCCTTCTGCATCCCTGCAACCTGTCCATCTGCACTCTACCAAACCCCTCCATCCCAAACCCTCTGTTTCTCTGTCCACCTTGTCCCCAACCACAAAGGCCACTTGTACTCCCCAGCTTGTCTCTTACCTGAGGCATGTGCAGGCTCCACTCCTGCCTCCAGCTCTACTCCCTCTGCCTCTTCCAGACCAGCAGATCCTCCCTTCCAGCCTCTTGGACCTGCTGTCAGCTCAGCCCTGCTCCTTCCTCCCCCAATCAAATTCCACCAAGTCTGTGTGTTGCGGTGACTCCCCTTTCCCTTTTCCCATCCCCTTGGATTTCCACCTGTTTTTCCAATCCCAGCAACCCCCTCTTCCCAGTTCTGCTCTGCCCAGACACCTCCAGAGCTCTCTTCCCCAGTCCCAAGGTTCTCCCTTCCATCACACGAGGAGCTGTTTCCATTTCCCCTCATCCTTATCTCTCAGGTTTTCCCTTGATTTCCATTCCTTCCCTCCAGACATTTCTAAGTACAACTGCTGCCTCCTCCCAATTCTTTCAGGCCCAGTCTCCTTTTCTTTGGGCAAGGCCCTGTGAATCCTCACTCTAATGTCCTCTCCTTTCAGCACTTTTTCCTGCAGCCCCTCCCACCTCACTTTCCTCAGGCTGCCCTAAGCCCCCTTCCCACTGTCTGCTCCAGCAATCCACCCTGACACAGCCTGAGGTGTTGGATACCTTGAGTTCAACCCTTCTGAGGCACCAGACAGGACACCAAACAGCTTCACCAGGCTCTGCCCAACTGGGATGGGTTGGGGAAGAGATGTGGAACCAGCTCACAATGTGTCCTGCCTCATTTCAGTACTGTTGATAACCACCACAGCTCCTCAGCACACTTCTGCTCCTGGAAGGAGGAAACTTGTGCATCCACATGACAACTTACCCTGGAATATGCCAACTCCCATTCCCGCCCAGGGACAGGAGTGCAATGGCGCCAGGGAGGAGAGGGCTTACTCTTGCCTGCTGGTTCTCAAACATGATCTGCAGCTCCCTGCCTGCTCCCCTGGACCAGACGAGTTTCCATGGCACAGCTCAGACAAATAATTCCTTCTGCATGAGACAGCTCCTGAGCAGGGCAGATCCAGGGAGGCACAAGGACAGGATGTGCTCTACCTGCTCCCATGGGCTACACCCAGGTGGCGTGCAGAGGAGCCTGTTCAGAGCTCAGCCTCAGAATCTCATCCCCCCACTGCTGCGCCCGAGACCAGGGACCCCTTTTTCGTCCCCTGCTCACTCCAACATTGCACAATCAGCTCTCACCCACCACTGAGATTTGAAACTCTAAACATCAGCAGAGAGAGCAAAAGCTTTCTCAGACCTTCCAGCCAGCAGCACGAGGGAACTGGACCAAAGGCCTCACTCTGTAGAACCAACATGAGAACACCTCTCCAGCACCCTCCCTGTGCTCTAGCACAGATAGCTCCTGATGAGAATGGTAATGGTACCCAGCCATCACCCCTGCACAGAGTTCCTGCAGTCACAGAACCTGATAGCCATGATCCAGAGGGGGGTTTTTTCAATCCAGACAACAGAACCAGATGTGGACTGCCAAGATGCAGACCGTAAAACACATAAAACCAGCAAAGCCCTCAGCACCAGAGGGTTTGGTATCACAGGGAACAGTGAACACAGACCCAATTGCAACACAGAGCTTCAGGTGTCCCACAGCAGAGGATTCCCACATCACACAATGTCCAAGTTCCAGTGTGCTCACCGCTGCATCTAAACAAGAGACCCTGGCCCAAAGAGAGCATTTGGTTACACCCTCCTGCTTTAATTCAAAAGGAGAATGCTCACCAACAGGCATCAGACACTTCCGCTCCACGTGGATGTTTGGGAACATGCCTGGAAGGAGGCCTCCACAAGCCACCCTCTGGCTTCAGAGGCATGGGCCCACATCCCGCAGGACTATCGTTCTCCACAGCTGGATGTACAGGACAGTAGGACAAAGAACATGGATCAGAGTCTCACTGCAGGCAGCAGCCACACTTTGGATTCCACACGGTGCTTATCTCTGAGTACTTGCACTATCCCACACTCCATCCCCTGAACATCTCACTACTTTACGCAGGATTAGCCCGATTTTACAGAAAAAGCAGGAGGAACAATCATTGCGGTCTCCTCCATCACAGCCATGTCTCACTGCACCGTGGTGAGCAATGAACAAATCCAGCCTATTCCATTGCGTTACGAGATGCAACCATCAGAAACAACACGCAGAGAAACGGATGAGAACATCACCGGACAGGAGCCGAAAGTCCCATTGGACTCTGCCAGCTCCACCCAACCACCACTTTCTCCGTCTCTGATTAGGGCTTGCTCCTCAGTGCTCTGCTAATGAAAAGCCACCACCTCAACTGGAGGCAACAAAGGTGATAATTAGGTTAAGCCCTAAGACAGGCTAAGATCAACTCTCCTCACTTTGATCTATTTGTATTTTATACTCCAAAAAGAGTCAGCAACACCCACTACAGCCAACTTCCCAAAACACCTGAGCCAGAGCAAGAGCTGGCAACTACAGAGGGTCACCAAGATGGTGGCACAGGGAAGGCTGGAACAGCCTTCTGGTGGAGGGATGGCAAAGTGGGGGTGGAACACGGCAGGTCCGCTCACCTCTGGTAGATATGACCTAATGCACAGATGCAGGAACTTGGGATTTGCACATCCCACTTTGGGAGTTCTGTGAAGCGAGGCTGAACAACCACCAGCATGGTCCACGGCACTGCCAGCACCGGTGAAGGGCCGAGGAAGATCTGTGCACTGGGGCAGGACTCGATGTTCAGCCCTGGCCTCGCCCTTCCACGAGAGGCAAGCGCTCGCACACCAGACACGTCCTAAAGCCGAAGATACCGAGACTTTCCCAGGACAGCCCTAGGCACAAACGTGGCCACGTGGAAGCTCCCCACCGCAGGCCGCTGCCGTTCCCATCGCGAGGGAGCCGGCCGCAGGTGGACCGACGCCGGAGGAGCGCTGCCACCGTCTGTGCCGGACGCGGAGCACGGCGGAAACGCGCCCGTGCCAGTGCGCTCACAGCCCGCTGGCACCGGCGGTCACCGCCCCCGAGGCACTGCCCCCTCCCGCCCCACCGTCCCGCTCGGCCCACCGGGACAGGTCTCCCCAGCGGAGCAGGGCCCAGTGGGAGGAAGAGGAGCCGAGCTACGGGAGCCGGCGGGCAGGGGCGGAGGCGCGGAACGGAGGCGCGGGCACCGCCCCCGGGGACACCGGAGGGACAGGTCAAGGGGTCAGGAGGGGCCGTTTCCCGCGGCTGCGGCCCCGCTGGGTGCCGAACGGAGCGCGGGGTGCGAGGGTTCACCGCCGGGGACACCGGGACAGGGCCCGAGGCACGCAGGGAGCGGCGGCGGCGGCACACGAAAGGCGTCCGCGGGGCGAAGGATGCCTGGATCTGCGGCGGTGAGGGAGGGGCGGCAGGCAGCCCCGGGAGAAGCGCGAGAGAGCGCCGGGCGGAGGAGGGGGCGACGAGGCCTGCGCGGCGGAACCGGTGGCCGCGGGCGGGGAGGCGGCGGCAGGACCCCGAGGCGGGGAAACCGGTGAGAGGGGGACGGGACGGCACACGTAACTCACCGGCGGCGGGCGTGCGAGCACTGCTCCCGGACACGGACCGTGGCCGCGATCGGCGTCTGGCCTCGACGTCACGGTCGCGCCTGCGCACCGCCCCCGGCAGCGCGCGCCCCCGCCGCCGCTCCTCATTGGCCACCACGCAGGGAACCGCCCGGAAAGGGAGATGCGCATGCGCTTGAGTACGGGGGCGCGCTTGCGTCACGAAGGGACGAGACACAGGCAGCGCCTCGGCTGGAACTGCGCGTGCGCGGAACGCAATCCAGGGTCGCTCCTCTCGCCAGGGCCGCTCCTCTCGCCAAGGCCTGGCCCCTGCCCCAACCCCAGGCCCTCGTACCCTCTCCGGGACACACACTGCTCATGGGGAAAAGGCATAACGCTTTAATATATACTGGTACACAACCAGCGCTGGCCTGAGAGTCCCACAGGCTGGTCGGGGCAGAGGAGACTTGTGGGGCAGAGTCTGAGCAGAGGACCTCCCAACCCCTATTTGAGATCCATGAAGCGGATGTCCATGATGAGGAGGAAGTTCTTGGGCAGTGGGCGCGGGGCAGGTGACAGGATGGTGAAGACCTGCCGCTCCAGGTCCACACCGGTGACCACGATGAATCCTGCCACACTGGTCTCGGAGATGTTGTCATCAGGGCTGTCAGCAGTGCTGACACTGAGCAGGTGGTGCACCATGTCCCGCCCTGGTGTTACCGGCACCAGCTTCAGCTGGTTGTCCTCCTGGGACATGCCCAGTGGCAGGCATGAGTCGGGGATGGTGGGAGCCCCCACCTTGTAGATCTTGACATCAGAGAACTTGACATCAAAGGCATGTGGGTAGAAGCAGCCCCGAAAGCCATAGAAGTACTCTCGGATGCGGTCATCACGGCACTCCCGGCGGAAGTCCTTGGAGCGCTCCACCACCCCACCGGACTTGGGTAACAAGACAGTGCGCACAAAATGGGGCAAGTCCCTCTTCAGCTCGTTGTAGAGCCGCTCCTGGTCCAGCACCACAACCACATCCACCTCAAAGGCAGAAGCAGCATGCACTAGGGCCTGGTAGCCCGAGCCCTTCACCCAGCCGCAGGTGTTGATGACGCAGCCACTCACTGAGGCACGCCGGTTCACCTCACAGCGTTGGTTGAAGACGTCAGCCAGGCGGGACGTGATCTGTGGGGAGACATGGTGGAGGCATCAACACAGTGGAACATTTTCAGAGCACCCACCTCCACAGACCTCCACTGGCACTGCTGTGTCATCCACACCTCCCTCAATAATCCCAAACATTGGCTCCCACAGCAGCACTATGCTGGCTCCCACCAGGCAAGAAGCCCAGAGCAGTGAATGGGAAGCCTTCAGACAGCATCAGAGGGGCAGCAGGCCAGTGGTATACTGGTATGCCAAGCCCTGTCTCACTCCTCATGGACACAGCAATGCCCTGTGCTTTTCCCAGCTCACTTGGATCGGACTGTGAAGGCACAGGACCAACAACCAGCCCCTGGGACGAAACCCTTCCTTCCCCACTCAATCAACAGCCCCAAAGTGGTAATTTGCCATGCAGGAGGCTCCTAAAATGCACCCAAGTGTGCTTGATTATGGCAGGAGAGCAGCTCTTCTGCCCTGAGGGCTGCTAGGAAAGGGGTTGTGTGTTTTCATCCTCTTCCAACTTGCTCCTTTCTCCTGGCCCCCAAGGGCCTTCCCACAGCTCAGTGCCCACTCTGGGCTGGGAATTGACAGGAATTTCCTTACACCATTTCCAAGCAGCACAGGGTAGGTTAACAAAGAGGTCTGGAAGGAGCCTTCAGGGAGCACTTTTAGAACCACAAAAGACAACCAATGGTGAGGATGGTGCTGAGTGGATCTGTCCCACCCATGGCCCCAGCAGTGCAGCGGAAGGGTTCAGTTTGTTCCAAATTGCTCCATTTTTTTCCTCCCTGTCCTTCACGATCAAAGGTAGCCTGCAGCAAAGCAGGGGCCTCTGTCAACCAACAGCAGCAGCAGGAGGGCCCAGTGGTATGGGCCACTGATTCAGGTCAGCTTTTTGGGCGTGCTTAGGTTTACCTTTTGCTTCTTTCCACCTGAGTTTCCACGAGCAGAGTGCTGCACTGTAGGCAGCGGGGAAATCACGAGACCATGCTCATGCCTGTGCCCCGCTTGGCACAAACTGGGGCTCTGGCTTTGCCCTCTGTGGCCATCCCTGCCTGGTGTGGGGCTTGTGGGCAGCAAGAAGCTCAGCTGTGCTCCCTCAGCCCCTTCTTTCTAGGCTGAAGAGCTTCCCCTCTGCTTGGAGGACTCCTCCAGCCCCTCTGCCATCTCCATTACCCCTCTCCCCACAACACCCTGGCCCTCTCCACATGTCTGCTGAGCTGCAGAGCCCAGAAGTGGGTGCAGTGCTCAAGGAGGGGATGTGCCACCACCTTACACAGTGGCAAAACCAATGGAATGATCCCTAGTGGGCAGAAGCTCTGGAGTTCAGCTCTAAACCGGGCCTGTCCCCAGGGGGAGGCCCCCGACACTCACCTTGTTGTAGAGCTTGATGTTGGTGCCAGGTGTGGTGGAGCCAAAGTGGTAGACAAGAGGGGCCTGGAGGGAGAAGCCCTCCTCCACGTCGGCTGGCCGCTCGATGTAAAGTGCGCCCATGGTGCCAGGGATGGAGACAGAGCCCTGGCCCACGTCCAGCTCCACGAAGGTGGGCCTGCGCCCCAGACGCACCGCATAGTTCAGCAGCAGGCGGCACACAGTCGTCTTACCCACATCGGTGGGGCCAACCACCATGACGCGGGGCCCCCGCTCGTCCTCCCGCTCTGCCTGCCGACGCATTTGCTCCAGCGCAGTGTGTGTGTTGAGGTACAGCAGCATGGGCGTGTCCTTGGAGACGTAAGCCACCTCGGTGCGGCCGCTGAGCTGCACGGTGCAGCCATGCCAGGTGAAAACAGCCACCTTGGCGCCTGCATCGAACGTGAACTTCTTGTTGCGGGTGAGCTCGGTGCCGAAGACCTCTGCCATGCCGGTAAGCAGCTCCAGCTGCACCGTCTGCGAGGCCTCCACCTCGAACCGCAGCTCCGTCTCTCGTTCCAGCTCGAACTTGGCCACCTGCTTCTTCTCCTCGCCGCTGTCGTCCGCCATGACGCGACACTGGAACAGGCCTGGCCTGTGCTATCCTCTGCGAGGTGGACAGCGAAGCGGGGGGGGGCGGGGCCGGGCCGGACCAGGCCGGACCAGGCCCTCCCTCGAGCTTCTCCCGCACTGTCCCTGCGGTCCCAGCGCTCCCCTGCCCTCAGCCCGTTACCATGCCACCGTCTGTACCACCCCAACCACCGCCTCGCATACCTACGAGTTCCGCGCAACTTCCACAGGAAGTGAGGCTGCTCCGCGTGGGACAGACACGGTGACGTATGACGTGGTGACGTATGACGCAGGGGGAGGGCGTGGCCCAGGGTAGCAGTTCGGGCCTGCTCCCGGGGGCTCATTTACACCTAATCTGCATACCGGGACCCCGCGGAGCACGCGGACGGTTTATCTGCGTCTCGTTAGACTGTTACTCCCTGTCTCGATCCGCCGGCAGGGCCCCAAGATCATTTGCACATAATTTGTATCTCGCTTGCGTGCAGTCCCTCTCTCCCCGCCCGATTTCATTTGCATGTATCCCAAGGGTGACTTCAGGGGGACATGGGGAGATACCAGGAGGACATGGGGAGAGATGGGGACCAGGGGAGACAGGAGCACGGAGGGGACAAGAGGGACATGTCGGGACACGGTGGGACACGAAGGGATATCGGGACTGGTGGATCGAAGGACGCGGAGGGACGCGAGGGGGCACGGGGACTGAGGACGCCCGCAGTGTATCCTCGGTGGCGCGGCTGACGTCGGCGGTGCCGGGCGATGACGCCACGGCGGCGGAGGATGAGTCACGGTGCCGTGATGCAGTCCCTGGGCCCCCCCCCACGCCCTCCCGGTGCCCGGCGCCCGCCCCGGGGACAGCGGCAGCGGGGACAGCGGGGATAAGGGCGGTTGGTGAGCGGAGCCGGGCCCCGGCACCCCTGGGAGCCCCTAGCAGCCTTCCCGGGGCCCCTACATTGTCCCTCTGGAATCATCATCCTCCTGCCCCCGGGACCCCTCCCTGTCCCCTCCGGCACCCTATACTCTCCCCGTGATCCCCAGTATTCCCCCCTGGAACCCTCATTGTCTCCCCGGTACGCCCCGCCGAGACCCCCTGACCCCACTTCAGGGTGATCACCACGTCCTCTCCCAAGATTTCCCTCCTTCCTCCCTTGTGCCCCTTCTTTCCCCGAGGACCCCTTGGGGTGGAGGGGAGTGGGCAGGGACCGGCGCTGCCCCTCCTGCTATGAGCTGCCCGGTCTCAGATGGCAGCGGGGCACGAGGGTGCTGAGAGCTCGGGGGTGCTGGTGAGGGGTCCCAGGACGTTCCCTCTCCTTCACTGCCTCTATGTCCCCTTACAGTCCCCGCTCCAATCCCGCCTCCTGCTCGCCGGGGGGATCCGCGTTGCCCCCCGGGTCTGGCGGGAACAGGACGGCGGCTCTCGGCACGCTGCTGCGCTGCTTCCCGTGCCAGCGGCTCTGCGGGGGGGGCGCGGTGACCCCCGGGGCCCTGCCGGCCGCCGGGGCCCCCCCCCGCCGCAGCCTGCCCCCCCGCACCTTCCGCAGCTACCTCCCGCGTTCCCACCGCACCTACAGCTGCGTCCACTGCAGAGCACATCTAGCGCGACACGAGGAGCTCATCTCCAAGGTGCCCCTCGTCGCCCTCCCGGGGGTGGCATCAGGTCATGGGCACCCCTCGGGGGTCCTCAGGGTGGTGGGCTTCCTCTCGAGGTAGCCACAGCGGGACGGTGAGCATCCCCCCACAGGGCGTCCCGGGCTGTGAGCTGCTCACCGTGGTGGCACCGGGACAGCCAACGCCCCCCCGTGTGGTGCCACTGCCCAGGGCAGGGTCCCCCCTCGTTGTCCTGGGGGTGGGAGGTGTCCCCTGTGGCACCCATGAAAGTGCCCCTTGGTGTCCTCAGGGTGGTGGATGCCCCCGCTTCGTGTCCCTGGGTTTGCATGGTGTGTGGTGGTGATGCAGTGTGGCAGGGGAATGCAGGTGGCCCAGGGGACGTGAGTGGCACAGAGGATGCAGGTGGCCCAGGTGATGTGGGTGGCACAGGGGATATGAGTGGGCCAGGGGATGCGGGTGGCCCCGGAGATGTGTTCACCTAGCCAGTGACATGTGCCATGTCCCCATAGTCCTTCCAGGGCAGCCACGGCCGTGCCTACCTGTTCAACTCTGTGTGAGTATCACTGGGCACCCAGGCACAGGGGGCGCCAGCAGGGGCCCAGGGCTGTGGGCACTAGGGTTCTCCTGGGCTGCTGTCCTCATGGTGCCAAGCTGTGCCTGGCTGAGCCCTGCCATGCCATGCCATGCAGGTGGCACATTCCTTCTGCTCTCTGGTGCAGGGTGAAAGTGGGCTACATCGGGCTGTGCCATGCTGGGCTGTGCCATGCCAGGCTGTGTCCCAGCCTGGCCAAATCATGTCAGTGGTATATCCCCCTGCTTTCTGTAGCAGGGTGATCATGAGCTATGTCAGGATGAGCCATGCCAGGCTGTACTGAGCCAGACTGTGCCATGCCATGTCGGTGGCACATGCCTGCTGTCCGTGCAGGGTGAACGTGGGCTGTGGCCCAGCAGAGCAGCGGCTGCTGCTGACGGGGCTGCACTCAGTGGCTGACATCTTCTGCCAGAGCTGCAAGACCACCCTGGGCTGGAAATATGTGAGTGCCCCCGTGCCTGGCACCCCTGCCCCATTGTGGGCACCTGTCCCAGGCACTCCAAGTCCTGACATGGGTACCACCCAGGGCACCCTGAGCCCTCCCTGTGGGCATTTCCCTGGGTGCTCCTAACCTTGGCTGTGGGCACCGTGCTGCACACCCCAAAGCCGTGGTAAAGGCAGCATCCTGGGCACCCTAACCCTATGGCCTGGGCAGCAGCATGGGCACCATGGGGGGTATGGCAGGAGCTCAGCTGCTCCACTGCCCCCCCAGGAACATGCTTTTGAGACCAGCCAGAAGTACAAGGAGGGAAAGTTCATCATCGAGATGTCACACATGGTGAAGGACAACGGCTGGGACTGAGGGCACTGCGGGCACTGAGGGGCATGGCAGGGGCACCCCCATCCAGCAGCACCTCCACCCTGGCACATACCCCCTCTGGGGTGCTGTCAGTGGGTGCCTACCTTCCCCAGTGCCCAGATGGTGCCAGGTGCCAGCCAGTGCCCCCCAGGTTGTGCACGGTGCCCATCACCACATGTGGGGGCTTTTCTAGGGCAATAAAAGCTTTTTTTTGGTAGCAAGGTCATGAGTGTTCCCCAGTGCTGGCACCTCCTGTGGCACACTGGGCATGTAGCCTGGACCCCCGTGGGCACCCTGGCATGGGGGAGGGGGGGCCGGCAGCCTTCATTGCACCTCTCTGGACGTGGACTGCCCCTTCTCCTCCTCACAGTAGGAGCTGAGTGATTAGTGCCTTTACTGGTGGCTGAGCTGGTGGGAAAGTGAGGCATGGGATGGGCAAGGACCACATAGGCATGGTGGGGCTGGGGGAAGAGATGGGATGGGAGGAGATGGGAGGGCTGTGAGGGGAAGGGAGAAGGAAAGACAGAGGGAGAGATGAAAGATGTTCTAGGAGAGAAAATGGAAGAAGAGAGGGAGGAAAGTGAGGACAAAGGAGAGAAGGAAGGGGGTGGAGGGTGGGAAGAGGGGTCATGGGAGGAGGGAAGAGAGAGGGAAGGATTTTGGCTGGAGAGTGGTTGGAAGGAAAGAGATAGGGGAATAAGAAGGAAGAGAGGGAGGAGGGGCTGGAATGAAGGAGGCAGGAGAGAGGGAAGAGGGATGGAAGGAGATGAAGCAGGGAGGGAGGGAGAACAGGAGCAGGCTGGGGTCAGGGTCAGGACAGGGCTCAGGGCTGGGGGTCACTGAGGCGACCCATGAAGAGGGGCACGTTGCTCTCGTCATGCCAGAGGACGAAGAGGAAGGGTCGCAGGGCCTCCAGCAGCAGAGCTGTGCGGGCCACTGAGGTGGCCATGGCACCTGCTGCCTCCACACCAGCCTCATCTAGCTCCAGAAGTGCCCGGTGCCGTGCCCCATCCACTGCCACCACCGGGCCCCATGCTAGCCCACACAGCTCTGCATCCAGGAACAGCCCGAAATCTGCAGGCACAGGGACACAAAGGGACATGGGGGATGCCAGGGATGTGGGGGATGTTGGGGATGTGAGAGACACTGGGGGCACACTGGGGACACCAGGGACAAGGGGGCAATGGGGGCCACCAGGTGACAAGAAGGAACATGGGGGACACCAGGGAGATGGAGGATGTTGGGATCACTGGGGACACCAGAGAGAGCTGTAGTAGTGTGGTGACATTGGGGACATTATGGGCACTGAGGACATGAGGGCAATGGGGTACATCGAGGCACTGGAGATGTGTGGGAACACCAGGGACACAGGAGTACTGGGGGAGCTTGGGGACACCAATGGCATGGGGACACTGGGGAAAGGGACCTGTATGCGGACCAGCAAGGGGCCAGTGAGGTGCCGCAGGGAGTGACATCATTGTACATCACCCGCAGCCCCGGCAGTAATATCACAGACGATGGTGGGTAGCCTTACCCATGTCATGGACTAGGGCCACCACATCAAGGGCATGGTCAAGGCGCAGGCGTGGCAGTGCCAGGGTGGTGGCCTGGGGGCGTGTGCGTGCTGCTCGCTGCATCAGCCCCAGAAAGGTCGGGGGGTCCAGGGCCTGTTCCAGGGTGCCCAGAGCACCCAGGGGTCCCTGTGGCACCAGCACCACCAGGCTCAGCCCTTCTCTCAGCTCCAGCCGCCCCACCTGCGGGATGGGGACCCCCAATGCCAACACAGTGATGTCACAGCCAGCACACTCCCAGCGCCACTGCAGTGACATCACAGCCTGGCACACCCCTCAGTGTCACCAGAGTGATGTCACAGCCTGGCACTCTCCCAGTCCCAGGGGAGTGCAGTTACAGCCTGTGCTCCCTTCAGTGCTAGGGGAGTGACATCATAGCCTGGCATCCTGCCTGAGTGCTACAGGAGTTATGTCACAGCCTGGCATACCCTCCTGGCACTGATGTCACCCCTGCCTCCCCTGTGCCCGGCAGCAGGTCCCAGACTGGAGGGTGGTACCTGGACCTGTAGATGGGGGTCGGTGAAGGAGCCCACTGGGTACTTGGGGCTGGTCATGGTGGGCACCAGGCGTGGAGGGTGCCCAGGGTGCAGGAAGGGCATCAGCACCGTCTGCTTGGCCTCCAGTGGCACACGCCAGGCAGCTACAGGCATATGGCACCTGGGAAAGGGGCCATGCGAGGCAACCCTGGCCTCAGCCCCATGCCAGTTCCCAGGGCAGATCCTGGGCAGATCCCGGTGTCAACCCCCAGAGCAGATCCCTGAACCAACTTTTGGGGCAGATACTGGGGCAGATCCCAGAACAGATGCCAGTGTCAAACCCCGGGGCAGGTCCTAGGGCAGATCCCAGGGTAGATCCCAGTGCCAACCCCCCAGGAAAATCCCAGGGCAGATCTCCTCCAGGCCATACCATGGAGGTGGACAGCGCTGAGCAGCAGCAGCTGGGGCTGGGTGGGCATGGCAGGCAGCACCCCTGGCAGCACCCCGCGGCTGGCCTCCCGCACCCATGTGTTGACGCGCAGCAGGTCCAGGCTCTCATTACCACTCAGGGCACGTGGGCGGGAGCCGTAGAAATGCCATGACTCGTTGAGGAAACAGGGCTGGAGGCGTAGTTCTGCCCAGCAGCACGGCTGGCATCAGCCCCTGGCCAGCCTGGCACCAGTGGCCCTGCCAGTGCCCACCTCACCTGGGTGGTGGAAGATCTGTGCAGCGGAGAAGAGTCCTGGCATGCTGGTGAGCTGCCTCAGGGCACTGTGCACGCAGCCCAGCTCTGGGGGGTATGCCAGGATGGCACCCAGGCGCTCACGGGTCTTGCCACAGGCGCCTGCGGGCACAGGAGAAGGTCAGCAAGGTGCCCATGGGTGCTCCGGGCCAGGACAGCTGAAGAGCCACAGATGGTGCCCACAGCAGTGCCCATGGCTGTGATGAGACCAGCATCCACAGCCGTGCCCGCAGCAGAGCCCATAGCAGTACTGACAGTGATGCCCACAGCATTGCCCATGTTACAGTGCCCACAGCAGTGCCAGTGGCAGAGCCCGCAGTGATGCCCACAGCATTGCCCATAGCAGTGCCAATAGCAGAGCCCGCAGCAGCATCCACAGTAGTGCCCATGGCAGTGCCAATGGCAGAGCCCACAGTGATGCCCACAATGCCCATGGCAGTGCCCATGGCAGTGGCAGTGCCCACGGCAGTGGCAGTGCCCACGGGCAGCCCCTTACCCAGCAGCAGGTGCGAGAGCCCCATGGCGACAGTGATGGGGGAGAAGAGTAGGTTGGCATCGGGCTGGGCAGCCTCTGCCATGTGCTGGTAGAAGCGGAGGGCGAAAGTGCCCAGCGCCTCAGCCACTCCTGCCCGCTGCTCAGCGGTGGGTGCCCCGCACGCCTCGGCCGGCTCCTTGTCCCCGGGGCATGACAGGGCGCTGGTGCCAGGGGGGCTGGGTGCTGCAGTGCTCCCGTGGACTGCCGTGTCCAGCTTCTCGGGTGCTCCCTTGGGTGTCTCGGGGCTAGGGGTGTCCCTGGCCTTGACTGGGGCATCCAGTCCAGGCAAGTCCCTGGGGTTGGCACGGGGAATGGGCACAGGCAGGGTGGGTGCCCCTATGTCCCCCATCGTGCCCAGGGCAGGGCGGGGGGACACCGGGAACGTCTGTGGGTGCTGTCTGGGCAGCTTCAGCTCACTGAGAGAGGTCTCCGGCGTGGGCACCTGGGCACGGGGACCGAGGTGAGTGGGGCACAGAGGCACCCGGCTGCGGGACTCAGGGAAGGGTGGGCACAGGCCACGCTTACCGCGGTGACAGTGGCCGTGATAAGCCACAGCAGGGGCAGCCAGAACGTCATGGTGGGCATCCTGCTGGACGAACACAGGGCTTGACAGGCGCCCAGCACTCGAAGCCCAGCTCGCAGCACCTCACCTTTGCACCCTGCATCTCCCGTCCCCCNCCAGCGGGCGCGAAGGGGGGCGGTCTGGCAGTTCCAGCCCTGCCTGGTTAACCATTAAGGAGGGAGGCGGGAGCTGCCCTCGCTTCCCGTAAGTCACGGCGGGGGGCAACAGGGGGATGCACTGCCTGGAAGCAGGCTCTAGGACTGGATGCGGTCGCTGTATCGTGCCCGCTCTGCCTCCGGGGCGGGAGAAGCAACCCCTCGGGTTGACGCCCAGCGAGATGGGGGGGGGAGCCTGCAGCCGCTCAACTGCCCGCCCATGACCCCTGGGGTGCCAAGACGCAGCAGCATCCTGCCCCCGGGGACGTTGGCATATCGGAGCTCCGCCCACCGGCCCTGGGCACTGCTGGCCATGGCAGGAAGAATCGCCAAGATGGTTATGGGCATCGGGGGCCGGACCAGATGCGCGGTGACTGCTTCTATCAGCACCCAGCGGTGCCAGCACTGGAGTAGGGGTGGCCAAAAGATGGGTCTCGATACCAGGGTGCGGGGGAAGTGGTACTGGGGTGCTGGTGCCCGTGCCAGGGCGGCGGGGCGAGGGTAGGTGGAACCGGCGTAGAGGGTCTCCAGTGCCGAGGTGTGGAGGGTGTCGGTGCTTAGGGTGTTACGGTGTGTATCCCCCTTCCGCACACCCGCTCTCTCCGGTTTCGTTTCCCCGGTGCGGACTCCACAGGGGACGTGGGATTGATCTGGTCACGCCCATGGGAGTGTCCAGGCTCTGATCCCGCCTCCGGAGGTTGTGTGCCCCGCCCTCTCCCCGCCCCTTTCCCTCAGGAGCTGGAGGAGGCGAGGCACTGGGGAGGTGCCCGAGACCTGCGACCTCTGGACGGGGACGTGCTGCGGTGGGAGGGGCTGCTGCTGCCCGTGCGTGGGGACGGGGAACAGGGGGACAAGGGGGAGACACTGGGACATGGGCACAGGGGCGTCCCCTGGGCAAGAGGGCTGGGAGGTTTGGGGACACTATGAGGGCACAGGGACCTGGGGGGTACCTGGGAGCAGGGAGGGGGAGTCTCCTGTAGGGCACTAGGTGGGTGTCCTTGTCAGGGCAGCATGGGGAGGGTCCCACTGGGAACACCGTGGGACACGAGAGTGCTGGGCTGGGGACAGTGTGAGGGATGAGGTGACTTCCCCACCCGGCGGGGCTCAGGCTTGGGAGGGTCCCCAGAGTGGGTGCTGGGTCTCAGAACTGGGCTCCTCCCACCGCGATTGGCTCTGAGGTGCCTCCGTTGCCTTGGCAGCACCACCCCCCCGTACAACGCCAGTGCCTTCCCGCTTCGAGCTCGCCTTCCCTCCCCACCAGCCACTATGTCCTCCCCGTGCCACCCTCCGCACCAGCATCTACCACCCTGGCGTGGACCCCTCCAGGCGCGTCTGTCAGCCCCTTACCTCTGCCCAGCATTGGGTGCCCACCACCCGAGCCGTCCAAGGTGGGCACCTCGGCATGGGGCAGGCACAGTGGAGGGAGTTGTGACCACCCTCCGTGCCCGCAGTGCTGCAGGACCTGCTGCTGCTGTTGGAGTGACCAGACCGGCATCGCGTGCTGCGGCAGGATCTGGCCCGTGAGCTCCGTGACCAGCCTGAGCTCTTCTGGCGTTGCGCAGAGGAACACACCCGCTGTCATGCCGAGACATGCCCTGACCCCCGTGAACACTGAAACTCTCACTTGGAGCACAGGGGGGGCACCCAGGTGCATTCTGCCTTCACCCCTCCCTCTCTGCACCGGCCGAGGATGGCCTTGGCATTGCCCTCGCCTTGGAGCCTGGGCATGGGGGCCCAGCCTGGCGCCCACTACAGGGGGCTCCTGGCACCCTACATGGGCCACTGCACTCTGTATGTAAATTAATAAATGTACCCCTGCTCCTGCTTTGGCTCCATGATACCCTCATAGGATGGGTGAAGAGCACCCAGGAGGTGCTGCCCACCCTTTGCTAGCCCCAGGGGGTGCCACCCCACCTGCTTGTCCTCTCTGTGGTGGCACTGGGGCAGTGCCAGGGCTATGCCCACTGCAGTGCCAGCTCATCCCTATCCCACAGATCCTCTCTTGGTGCCAGAATCCCTGTGCCCATATCCCCTGATGAGAGACAAGGCCACTGCGGCCTGGCACTGCAAGCCTGTACTGCTGAGGAACAAGACAGGGGATGAAGGTGGGGTGTGGCACTGGGTGGGGGGGTGGTGGGAAACTCCCCTCAGCGCTTCTTGGTCTTCACCAGCCCCTTGGCCACCAAGCAGCGGTACAGCTCCTGCAGGTATGTGTAGATGCACTTGGCATCGGGCACTGGCATCTGTACCATGTCCTCCACCTCCAGCAGCGGGGCACATCCTGCCCGCTCCCTGTGGGAACACCAGCATCACTGGGAGACACCCCACTGGGGACAGGGGAGGGGGGAGGGCAGGAGGGGTCTCTCACTCAGCGGTGGTGAAGGCAAGGGTAAAGTTGTGCCGGCGGGCACCAGGTTCCAGAGCACCATAGTCAAAGGCGTCAGGGAAGAAGCTATGCAGGAGAGCACAGAAGGCCAGGCCAGAGCCCCAGCTCCCAGAGAAGTTCTGCACCTCCACGTGCTGTCAGGGTGGAGGGGGTCAGGCCACTGCCCCACAGCTGCTGCCCCATGGCTGACCCACAGCCACCCGACAGCTGCCCCATGCTGTGTCACCCAAGCCTCACCTGGTAGCCACGGGTCCTGGCACGGCACCAGTCCAGCAGCATGGCCTTCACTGTGGCCATGCCCCCTGCCCGCTTCAGGTGTGGGGCTGGTTCCGTGGCTGCCCTATGGGCAATTCCAGCTGCCGTGGGGCACCCCACATCCCACACCTGGCACATGCCCCACACATGGCTCCCCCTTGACCCCAACCAGTGGTTCCCCATTGGCCTATTCCCCCCATGGCATCCATCCCAGGGGCTCCCCACTGGCCAGTGGCCCTGACCCTCTCCAATGCCCCCACTGCCCTGTGCCCCCCACTACCCCATGTCCCCCATTTCCCCATGGCTCCTGTCACATTAACAGGTGAGACCCCAAGCCGTGTCTCCCATTGTCCCATGGCCTCCCAGTCCCTCCATGCACCACATTGCCCCATGGTGTCCCAGTCCCCCTGTGCCACTCATTGCTTTGTGCCCCCCCTTCCTCATTGCCCCCATTGTCCCATGGTGCCCCAGTCACTCTGTGCCCACCACTGCCCTGTGCACCCCATAGCCCCATGCCCCCCAGTCCTGCTTGGGGCCAGGCCCTGCTCACCCCCCAAACTTCTCCAGGATGGCACTGCGACCCTGTGCCCCGGCACTCACATATGGTCGCCCCCCAGCCCCCTCCAGCCTTGGCCTTGGCCTTGCTGTTCCAGAGGGTGCCTGGGCCCATGACCCCCCCACTGGGGCAACCCTGTGGACACACAGAAGAGAGTGAGGGCATTGCTGTGGGTGCCACTTGTAGGCACACACAGGTGGGCCAGCCCTCAGCACAGGGCTGTCAGGTGCCACTTGTGGGGTCAGAGGGCTGTAGGTGCCCACAGTAGGGCACAGCTATGGGGCAGCTCCAATGCCAGCCATGGGGCACCTATGGGGCTGTGCTCTACCTGCCCATACTCACCTCTCGCTGCCCCCAGAGCCCTCGGTGGAGCCAGCTGCAGGAGAGAGAGAGAGGAGGGGTCGGTGGGGTGGGATGGGGCACCCCAGGTAGGGGAACCCATGTTCCCACCAGGCACCAGTGAGGTCCCAAATGGGGGATACATGTCTGGAGCACCATTAGGAGCAGGGGGCTGGAGGTCTCTCCAGTGGGGAAGGGACATCGGGAGGTCTATAGGGGACCCCATGGGGAGTGGACACTGTGTGGGGCAATTGGTGACCTCAGGGGACTCTGGCGCCATGGCAAGGCCCTGCCCACACTGCCCTTACCTGGAGGGGATGTGGGGCTGTTGGCCTCCTTTGGGGACAAGCAGGGAGGGAACTCGGGCCACAGCTCCTCATCCTCGTCCTGCAGCCAGGTGGCCTGCTGCAGGCACAGCCAGGGTGGCAACACCAGTACGGGCACCCTTACCCTGCCCTGTCCCTGCCACCCCGGCTGCCCTGGACGAGCCCCGCCGTGCCGCCTCTCACCTGCCGGCCCCGGGTGCTGCCCGCTGCTGCCAGGCCCCCCGCAGCCCCCTCGGATGCCTCTGCCTTGGTATCCCCTCCGGCACCCCCCGTGCCCTCGGTGGCACCCCCAGCAAGCTCCGTGGCATTCTCGGCAGTCTCTGCCTCGGCTCTCCTCCCGGCATTCTCGGCAGTCTCTGCCTCGGCTCCCCCCCCGGCATTCTTGACATCGCCTTCCCCATCCCCTGTAGCCTCTCCCTTGGTGTCTCCCCCTGCTTCCCTGGCATCCCTCTCCCCATTCTCAGTCCCCTGGGAGCCCAACCCACCGTCCTGGGCTGCTGCTTCCCCACTGCCCCGCCCCGCCCCGCCCTTTCCCGACCCCGCGCGGGCGTCAGGAGGGGTGCCCGGAGTAGGGGCTTCTGGGGTGGAGGATTCCGGAGTGGGGGTCTCTGAGGTGGGGATGCCGGGGGTGNGACCCCATGGGGAGTGGACACTGTGTGGGGCAATTGGTGACCTCAGGGGACTCTGGCGCCATGGCAAGGCCCTGCCCACACTGCCCTTACCTGGAGGGGATGTGGGGCTGTTGGCCTCCTTTGGGGACAAGCAGGGAGGGAACTCGGGCCACAGCTCCTCATCCTCGTCCTGCAGCCAGGTGGCCTGCTGCAGGCACAGCCAGGGTGGCAACACCAGTACGGGCACCCTTACCCTGCCCTGTCCCTGCCACCCCGGCTGCCCTGGACGAGCCCCGCCGTGCCGCCTCTCACCTGCCGGCCCCGGGTGCTGCCCGCTGCTGCCAGGCCCCCCGCAGCCCCCTCGGATGCCTCTGCCTTGGTATCCCCTCCGGCACCCCCCGTGCCCTCGGTGGCACCCCCAGCAAGCTCCGTGGCATTCTCGGCAGTCTCTGCCTCGGCTCTCCTCCCGGCATTCTCGGCAGTCTCTGCCTCGGCTCCCCCCCCGGCATTCTTGACATCGCCTTCCCCATCCCCTGTAGCCTCTCCCTTGGTGTCTCCCCCTGCTTCCCTGGCATCCCTCTCCCCATTCTCAGTCCCCTGGGAGCCCAACCCACCGTCCTGGGCTGCTGCTTCCCCACTGCCCCGCCCCGCCCCGCCCTTTCCCGACCCCGCGCGGGCGTCAGGAGGGGTGCCCGGAGNGGGATGTTAGCGTCTCTCTGAGGATCCATGCTGCCGCGGTCACTGCTGCAGGGGCACGAAGCTGTCACTGGGATGTCCCTTGTGCCCCCTCCAAGCTTGCCTGTGCCCTGCCTAGTTCTCCAGCCCAGCTACCCCCACCCTGCCCTGTCCCCACGCCTCCCGTGCCCTACACCAACCCATCCCATTCCCCTCCTGCCTTCCCCATCCTAGCCCCCATGACTTATCCCGCACCCCTGTACCCCTTCTAACCTCTCCATTCCTCCTTCCAGTCCCCCCATACCCCATCCCACTTCCCATTCTGCCTCCTGACCCACCATGTCCTTTCCTGCCGCTTCTATACTCCTTCCTGCTCCCTCTTATTCCCCCTCCCGATCCCACATGTCCCATTCCAACCTCCTATTTCCCATCCCCACTCGCCCAATTCCCCCTTCGGAACCTCAAACCCTATACAGACCGCCCCAAATCCCCTCCAAGACCCTTATATTCCCCCTCATGGACCCCATGTCCCACCTTAGCGCCCCTAAACATCTCTCAGACACCACCACACTCCCCCACTCAACTCCCCAAACTCCATCCCGACCCACCAGGCCCCCATTCCGACTCCCTCCAGACCCCCTCACCTCTGTACTATCCCCGTAATCCCCCTCTCGATCCTCTCATTCTCCCCATACCCCCGTACCCTCGTCCCGTACCCTCCGGTCGCTCCCGCCTCGCCCCGCCCAGGGGCTATTTTTACCCGGGGGCAGGTGCCGCCTTCACTCACCGCCCGCCGGGGGTACCGTCGGGGGCAGCAGGGGGACAGGCTGACAGTGCCGCCCCGGCACCGCAGACGCCCCGGGGTGGGGACAGGGCGCCACGGGGCAAGGGGTCACACGGGGACCCGGGCACACGGGGCAGAAGTCACATGGGAGGTCCTGGACGCTGGGGATCTTGGACACACGGAGAGTCCAGGACACACGGGGAAGGGGGGGAGGGGAGGGAGGTATGTCACATGGGGGGTCCTGGACACAGGGGGAAGGGGTCGCGGACACACGAAGACAGGTCATGCGGGGCAGTGTCGTGAAGCCCCCAGAACCCCGGGGCGCTAACCCCACCCCATGCCCCGACCACAGCCTCCAGCCTCTCTTTGGCTGCTGCCTTGCCACGCTCCCTCCCGCTCTGCCCTATCAGCTTTGGGGACGCTCTCCTCTTCACCACCCATCTAGCTCCTATTGGCCAAAGCTGGCGGCGGGGTGGGGTGGTTTGCGCGTGGGCGGAAGCGCGGAGCCCACGTGCTTCCTGCAGACACCTGCCGCAGGGTACTGGCCGGGTCGAGCAGAGGCCGGGGGAGCTGAGCGAGGTACAGGGTCGGGCCGAGCCGAGCCGAGCCGAGCCGAGCCCTCCACGCCGCTTTGCTGCGGCCGAACGAGTGTTTTCNTGGGTCGGTTCCCGCCGTCATGGACCCACTGCGGGCCCAGCAGCTGGCGGCAGAGCTGGAGGTTGACATGATGGCCGATATGTACAACCGGTGCGCCCGGGAGCACGGGGGCTGCTGGGGGTAGTGGGAGGGGGAACAGGGCAGGGGAGGCACTGGAGGGTGATTAAAGGCGCACCTTAGGGTGCTGGGAGTTGAGGGGTGCTGGTGAGTGCTGGGGGCACTGTGGGGCTCTGGGGATGCTNAGAGCTGGAGGTTGACATGATGGCCGATATGTACAACCGGTGCGCCCGGGAGCACGGGGGCTGCTGGGGGTAGTGGGAGGGGGAACAGGGCAGGGGAGGCACTGGAGGGTGATTAAAGGCGCACCTTAGGGTGCTGGGAGTTGAGGGGTGCTGGTGAGTGCTGGGGGCACTGGGGGGCTCGGGGGATGCTGGGGGATGGGAGACACTGGGGATGCTGGGAGCATTGGGGATGGGGGGGCACTGGGAGGGTATCAGAGGCACTGGGGGACCTTGGGGTGCTGGAGTTTGGGGTGTGTTGGAGAGTGTTAGGGGCACTGTGGGGTACCTGGGGGTGGGGGGACATTTGGGATGCTGAGGGCACTGGGGGTGCCAATGGCTGGGGGACACCAGGGGGTATCAGAAGTGCTGGGGTACCCTGGGTTGCTGGGTGCACTGTGGGGTACCTGGGAGTGGGGGACATTGGGGGGTTCTGGGGCTGGCAATGCCATTGGGGGTCAGGCAGTGTTGGGGTGCTAGATGCAGGCCTGAGAGTGTGGTGCCATGCAGAATGACGCAGGCGTGTCACCGCAAGTGCGTCCCTCCATACTACAAGGATGCGGAGCTGTCAAAGGGGGAGAGTGTGTGCCTGGATCGCTGCGTGGCCAAGTACCTGGAGGTGCACGAGCGGATGGGCAAGAAGCTGACAGAACTCTCAGTGCAGGATGAGGAGCTGCTCAAGCGCATGCAACAGGGCACAGGCACGGCCTGAACCCCCAGCACCACCTGAGCCCCCCCCTTCCCCATCGCTCCAATAAACTGGAGACTTTGGGCCAGCTCGTTCACTTTCCTCTCCCCACAAAACATGTTGGAGTCCATGTTGAACTCTGTGGGTGCTGCTGGAGAGAGTTGTGTCTGTCTGCCCTTCCTCCTTGTCCCCAGCTCCCATGTGTATGCCCTTCAGGGGGGAATCCCTGGGTGTTGTGTCCCCCCCATCTTGCAGCCAGGCCCAGCCCATGTAATCCTGGGATTAAGCAGAGCTGGGTTGAGCCCCTCGTAATCCCCTGGGGTGTGGAGGGAGCTCTGCCCTGCTCTGTCTGCAGGGACACAGAGGGGGAGCTGGGGGAACACCCCAAAGAGACATGGCCCCAGAGCCACCAGAGAGGGATAGACACATGGGGACACCCGGAGAGCTGCACACACACACAGGGACGCTTCAGGACAGCCATCCCTGACAAGGGGGGCACAGACAACGACCATGCAGGGACACCCATGCAGGGACAGCCCAGAGACACCCAAGCCCTGGGCAGGGACACACCTGAGACACCCACATCTGGACAGGGACCATGCAGGGACATCCAGAGACCATTGGGAAGGGACCACAGGGACACCTGAGCAGGGACAGCCAGACACAGACAGACGCAATTGACAGGGACAGTCAGAGAGGATCAGGGATACCTGCACAGGGACATCCTGACCCTGGTGAAGGACCTCTGTGGAGGGACACCTCTGGGGTGAAACCCACCCATTGGGATCCAAGCCAAGTATGGACATTGTCTGTTTGTCTGCCTGTCTGTGTCCCAGTGCTGTGTGCGCTGCCTGTGCCTGCCGGGAAGTGGGTCAGGCCATGCAGGGTGCAGGTGGTGGCTCCTGGTACAGCCAGTGCTGTACCAGCATCCTGTGAGGGGTGTGGGGTGCCAGTGCAGGTGTGCCAAACGGGGTGAGGGTAGTCGTGTTACTGGGCACACAGTGACAGGTGTGTGATGGTGAGGGGTGCTTGTACACACCCTGTGGCTAGGGGTGCAGTGTGGGGAGGGGGTGGCTCTCTGGCTGGCTCTCTGTCTGTCCATCTACCCTGTCCCCTGTCCCTGGTGTGCCCTGCCACCTCGGTGCCTGCCAGGCAAGGTCATCAATATTTCAGGCATCTCAAGCACAGGCAGTGACCTGGAAAGGCAGCAGCTTCCCTGTGTGCCCCCACCGCAGCAGCCGGGCTCAGCTCTCCCAAAATAAGACCATTTTTAATAAATAATTTTCAACCTTTCAGTTCCTGTTCGAGGATTTTCCCACTAAGGTTGGGGGATAGGGGGTGGACACCCCCTGCACCCTCCTCGCCTGCTCATCCCCACCCACAGTTCTGGGGCCCCTATGGGGTGACTGAGGGGTGGGCTCAGAGCCGGGGCAGGAACAGGGCGAGGAGGGGCAGGAGGGCAGGGGCTTGGCAGAGGGTGGCAGCGGCAGCTGGGGGGGCACAAGGGTCCTGCGGGCAGCGGGTGTCCCCAGGGGGGCNGCAGAGGGTGGTGCGGCTGGGAGGGTCCCAGGACGAGCCAGTGCCCGCCCAGGGGTGCCCATCACTGCTACCCCACCGCCACCATTGCCACCACCATTGCCACCATCCTCATCCTCCTCCTCATCCTCGTATGTGTCAGGGCAGGCGTCGAAGTCCCGTGGGTGCAGGTGCCGCAGGTCGGTGCCACGGCGATACGCAGGACTGGCGCAGGTCACCGGTGAGCTGGAGACACGCGTGCGGCGGAACCATGCCCAGAGCGGGTGAGCGCGGCAGTCGCAGGCCCAGGGGTTGGCATTGAGGCGAAGGAACTGGAGGGCAGGCAGGGCGGCCAGTGGGTCCCCTGGCAGGGCCACCAGGCTGTTGTTGAACAGGTAGAGGATGGTGAGGCGTGCCAAGCCATGGAAGGCATGGCGGTGGATGGTGACCAGGCGGTTGGCATGCAGCAGGAGCCGGTCCAGGCTGAGCAGCCCACGGAAGACGCCCGCTGACAGCGCCCGCACCCGGTTCCCATGGAGGAAGAGGTGGCTCAGGTTGGCTAGGTCAGCAAAGAGGTCGTCCTGCGGTGGGGAGGGGACACAGTAGGTGGGTACTGGGTGTGCAGCCCTACCAGGAGCCCCAGCCCAGCCCTATGTCCCTGCGTGGTGAGCATTGCCCAGAGACCTGCCCGTGGGCACCCACAAAGCTTTGCCCTCTGTTTGTGCTCCACGGACGTCACCCACCACCCTGCCCTGAGACCCTGACCTGTGGGCATCACCCATCACCTTGTCCCACATCCTGGCTCCATGGACATCACCCTGCTCCATGTCCCTGCTCTGTGGGCATCACTCATCACCTTGCCATGTGTCCTTGTCCTGCAAATTTCACCCATCACCCTGCCCTGCAACACTGCCCCATGGGTGCCACCCATCCATCACCTTTCTCTACATCTTAGCTCCATGAGCATCACCCACCACCACGTCCCATGAGCGAGCATCACCCATTGTCCTGCCCTGTGGGTGTCTCCCAGAGCCTGGTCCCATGTCCATGACCTGAAGGCATCACCCACCACCCTGCTCCAAATGCCTGCCCTGTGGGCACAGCTGGGCTGTGGCGGACCTGGAGGTAGAGCAGCCCATTCTCCTGCAGGTAGAGGTACTGGAGACTGTGGAGGCCACGGAAGATGGTGCTGGGCAGAGTGGCCAGCTGGCACCGGTAGAGGTGCAAGGCCTGGAGGCGCCGGAGGCCATGGAAGGTGTCAGGGGCCAGGACGCGGAGGTGGGGGTTGTCACCCAGGTCAAGCTCCTCCAGGGCGGGCAGGTTGTGGAAGGTGCCCGGCTGGATGGAGGAGATGTTGTTGGAGTAGAGCCAGAGGGTGACGGTGCTGGGCCCGAAGGTGCCCGCCCGCAGAGCCCCGATGATGTTGTTCTGCAGGAAGAGGCGGCGGGCGCCGGGTGGCAGCCCCACGGGCACCGAGGAGAAGTTGTTGGCCTGGCAGCTGACGGTGGGTGGAGAGACGTAGCAGGTGCAGAGCGCAGGGCAGGCGGGTGACCCGCCGGGCACCCACGCCAGGGCTGCCAGCAGCAGGGTCGCCAGGCGCCCTGTGCCTGCGGGCACAGTGGGGGGTCAGCGTGGGGAATTGGTGGGGCACCACCCAGTCCCTGCCACCCACCACCCCAAAGGGTCCTCCCAGGCCGTCCTTTCTCCACCCCCCAGGAACTGTGCCCCATGGAGTCCCACAGGGCCATGCCCACCTATACAGTTATGGTGCCCTAGGAGAACTCTAAGGCCATGACCACCCATAGGGCCTGACACCTTATGGAGCTCCCCAGGCTCATGCCTGCCCATATGGCTACAGTGCCCCAGGAGAACCTAAAGGCCATGACCACATATACAGCTGTGATCTCCTAGAAAACTCGCAGGGCCATACCCACTCCATAGCACTGGGCACTCCATGGAGCTCCACATGACCACAACCACTCCATAAGTCCATAGTTCCCTAGGAGAACCCCAAGGCCATGGCCACCCCATAGGGCCAGGCACCCCTAAGAGCCCACCAGGATCATGACAACCCACATGGACATGACCTTCAGAACACCAAGACCATGCCCACTCCATAAAGCTTAGCACTGCTAGTAGCCTATCAGGATCATGACTGCCCCATAGGGCCACAGTTCCCTAGGAGGTCACCAAAGCCATGCCTACCCCATTAGGGCTGGATGCTTCCAGGAGCTCCCCAGGACTACAGTCACCCCACACAGTCATGAAGCTCCAGGAAAATCTCAAGACCATGCCCACCCCATAGGACTGTGCACTCCTAGAATACCACCAGAACCATGCCCTCCCTATAGGGCCATGGCCCCCATGGAGTGCCCCAAGGGCTGTGGTGCCCTAGGAGCCCCTTAAGGGCCACAACCATCCCATAGGGCCATGATGTCCCAGGAGAACCCCAAGACAATGCCCACCCCACAGGGCTGGACATCCCTAGGAGTCCCCCAAGGGCCACAATGACACCATAGGGCCATGGACTTCCAGGAGTCCCCTAGGACTAGGACCATGCCCACCCTATAGTGCCATGGTGCCCTAGCAGAACCCCAAGGCCATGACCACTCATAGGGTTTGCCACTCCATGGAGCCCATCAGGATTGCACTCACAGTGCTGTAGGAGAACTCCAAGGCCATGTCCATCCCATAGGGCTGGGCACCCCTGGAAGCCCACCAGGACCATGATCACCCCATCTAGGCATCTCCCAAGGCCCATGGTGCCCTAGGAGCCCCCAAAGGGCCACAACCACCCCACAGGGCCATAGTCCCCTAGGAGAACCCCAAGACCATGTCCACCCCACAGAGCTATGAACCCCTATGAGAACCCCAAGACCATGCCCAGCCCATATTACTGGGCACCCCTAGAAGCCCACTAAAACTAAACCACCCTACAGAGCCATCATTGTCCTGGAAGCCCGTCCCCCATCCCTCACAGGCTTATACCCACCCCACAAGGCCACCTCCCCCACGAACTCCTCCCCCCTTAGACACAAAACAAGATCCCCCCCCAACCCTCACACATCACTCTACTCCCTGAGAAACCCCCTTCTCCCCATCATGGTGAGGGTGGTGGTCCATCGGGGGCCACGTGCGCGTGCCTGTCGCGGCCACGTGTGGGGCGGGGTACGTGTGGGCACGAGCTGTTGCCAGTGACACGCTTCTCCCCAACCCACTCATCCCCACTCGTGTCCATCCCCCCTCACTCCTCCCCCCTCCCCCCGGGGGATGCAACCCGAGAGCTTCATCCATAATTCACCCCAAAGTCCTGGACCCGTGCCCAGAGGATGCAGGATGCTATCACCACTACCGGGGGAGGGGNTGGGTACCCGTGGGGCACGGGGTGTGGGGTCCTAGGGTGGCATCGGGTAACGCTGTGGGGACCCACATTCCGAGAAGGGGACCTTGGGGTGGTACTCGGGGGTCTCAGGGTACCTACATCCCGGGATGAGTCCTGGGGTATCATCGGGTACCCTCGCTATGGGATCAGGGTCTTGGGGGTGGCACTGGGGTTCTCAGGGCGTCCATGCGATGGGATGAGGGTCGTGGGGTGGCATCGGGTTCCCTCGCGGCGACCCACAGCACTGGATCGGTGTCCTGGGGTGGCACTGGGAGTCTCAAGGCATCCACGCCCCCGGATCGGGGTCTGGCACCGGGTACCTTCTGGGCACCCACAGCCCAGGACAGGGTCCTGGGGTGGCACTAAGGATCCTGGGGCACTCCCGTGCCGGGGCTGTGATCGTGGAGCTGCACTGGGCACTCCCCTGGGTCGTGGGGCACACCGGGAAGGGGTCCTGGGGTTACACTGGGGGTCGTGGGGCACCCATAGATATCCTGGAGTGGCCCTGAGGGCACCCGCACGCCGGAGCCGCGCATCCTAGGCTGGCATCAGGCACCCCGAGGTGGGTGCCCCAGGACTGTGTCCCCTTCCGCCGGGCCGTGCCCCCTGGGGTGACACTGGTGTCCCCACGCATCCCGGGGGGTGACCCCTACCCCGGAGCGCCGCAAGNTCCGCCCCCCGCCGCCGGCACCGCCCGTTAACCCCTCCCGGGCCGGGGGCACCCACCGCGGGACCCATAGCGAGACTCATAACAGTATCCATAACAGGACCAACAACGGAATCCATAGCGAGACCCAGAACGGGACCCACTGCGGGACCCATAATGGGACTTATAGCGAGACCCAGAATGGGACCCATAAGGGGATCCATAGGGAAACCCATAGCAAGACACATAAGGGGACCCACAGAAAGACCCACAGGGGGACCCATAACGGGACCCATAGCGGGACACACAGCGCAACCCACTGGGAAGAGGGTCTCAGGTGGGGGGGGACACATGGCATGGGGTGTCCATCTGTCTGTCCCTCCCACTGTCCTGGGGCTGTTGTGCCCGCGGGGATCCCCACGGGTGGGTGTCCCCAGCATCCAGAGGTAGTGTGCCTGTATCGGGGATGCGCACCTGCACCCACGCGTGCCCGCAGTGCTGTCCGCGGTCTCGATCTGCCGCTGTCCGTGGTGCCACTGAGCCGCTGCCACCTGGGATTGCAGGGCCATGCCGTGGGTCCGAGGGGGGCTGGAGGAGTCTATGGGATTTGTGGGGTGTCTATGGGATGTCTGTGATGGAGTTTTTGGTGGGAGAGCCGTTGGGGATCTATGGGGTCTATGGCATGTTTGTGGGCTTCTGTGGAGTCTGTGGGAGTCTATGGGGTCTGTGGGGATCTATGGGGTCTATGGGGTCTGTGGGTATGGGTCTATGAGGGGTTTCTGTGGGGTTCTGTGGGATCTCTGGGATATCTGTGGTGTTCTAGAGTGCCTGGGGGGGGGGCAGCCTGTGGGGTGTCTGTGGTGTCCTGTGGAGTCCATGGGGAATCTGTGGGGTGTCTGTGGGGTGAGGTTTTCTGTGGGGAGGTCCATGGTGTTCTGTGCTCCACGCTGATGCGGGGCACACATGGCAGTGCCAGGCTCGGGCACACGCTGGCACCGAGCATGTTTGCAGCATCGTCTCCGGCGAGCGAAATGCCACAAGCTGCTGCGGCGGCACTGTGGGAGGGGGTGGGCGAGTGGGGCTGAGTCAGGGGCCACCATCCGCTCCCCTCCCCCTCCCCTTCCCCCCATGTCTTGCTGCAAGGGGTGCATTCGCCTAGGGGGAATGTGAAGGTCCGGGGGGGAATTGGACCCAACCCCCTCTGGGGACACAGGGATGAGGGACAGACAGAATAACAGGCTTGATGGCACTGGCCAGGCCTGGAGTGGGCAGTGGTCCTGGGGGGGTCTGTGAAGGGATGGATGGGAGGGTAGAGGACAGACAGGCAGGAGGTTGGACAGATGGAGGATGGACAGANTCACGGGTGGCACCGGGACCCTCCCCCTCGGCGTCCCCCGACCCCCGTGCCCACTCCCTCCTCCCCCCCGCCTACCTGGGGGCAGGTCCCGGCCCAGGGGGGGGTCCATGGCGGGGCCGCGGCTCAGGCGCGTCCCGCGGCCCCGGGACTCATGGCCGGTGCCGGGGGCGCTGCTCGCCCCGTTCGCCCCCGCAACCGCCCCTCCGGGGCATGGCACGGGGGTTCGGTCCCGGGGGAGAGGGGGAGGGCTCGGTCCCGGGTGGGGAGGGGGAAGGGCTCGGTTCCGGGGCTCGGCTCGGCTCTGCCCGCGGCTCCGGTGGGGCTGAGCCCAGCCCCGTGCCGCGCCTTATCCCGGGGCGGCAGCGCTCCGCCCCCCGCCGCCGGCACCGCCCGTTAACCCCTCCCGGGCCGGGGGCACCCACCGCGGGACCCATAGCGAGACTCATAACAGTATCCATAACAGGACCAACAACGGAATCCATAGCGAGACCCAGAACGGGACCCACTGCGGGACCCATAATGGGACTTATAGCGAGACCCAGAATGGGACCCATAAGGGGATCCATAGGGAAACCCATAGCAAGACACATAAGGGGACCCACAGAAAGACCCACAGGGGGACCCATAACGGGACCCATAGCGGGACACACAGCGCAACCCACTGGGAAGAGGGTCTCAGGTGGGGGGGGACACATGGCATGGGGTGTCCATCTGTCTGTCCCTCCCACTGTCCTGGGGCTGTTGTGCCCGCGGGGATCCCCACGGGTGGGTGTCCCCAGCATCCAGAGGTAGTGTGCCTGTATCGGGGATGCGCACCTGCACCCACGCGTGCCCGCAGTGCTGTCCGCGGTCTCGATCTGCCGCTGTCCGTGGTGCCACTGAGCCGCTGCCACCTGGGATTGCAGGGCCATGCCGTGGGTCCGAGGGGGGCTGGAGGAGTCTATGGGATTTGTGGGGTGTCTATGGGATGTCTGTGATGGAGTTTTTGGTGGGAGAGCCGTTGGGGATCTATGGGGTCTATGGCATGTTTGTGGGCTTCTGTGGAGTCTGTGGGAGTCTATGGGGTCTGTGGGGATCTATGGGGTCTATGGGGTCTGTGGGTATGGGTCTATGAGGGGTTTCTGTGGGGTTCTGTGGGATCTCTGGGATATCTGTGGTGTTCTAGAGTGCCTGGGGGGGGGGGCAGCCTGTGGGGTGTCTGTGGTGTCCTGTGGAGTCCATGGGGAATCTGTGGGGTGTCTGTGGGGTGAGGTTTTCTGTGGGGAGGTCCATGGTGTTCTGTGCTCCACGCTGATGCGGGGCACACATGGCAGTGCCAGGCTCGGGCACACGCTGGCACCGAGCATGTTTGCAGCATCGTCTCCGGCGAGCGAAATGCCACAAGCTGCTGCGGCGGCACTGTGGGAGGGGGTGGGCGAGTGGGGCTGAGTCAGGGGCCACCATCCGCTCCCCTCCCCCTCCCCTTCCCCCCATGTCTTGCTGCAAGGGGTGCATTCGCCTAGGGGGAATGTGAAGGTCCGGGGGGGAATTGGACCCAACCCCCTCTGGGGACACAGGGATGAGGGACAGACAGAATAACAGGCTTGATGGCACTGGCCAGGCCTGGAGTGGGCAGTGGTCCTGGGGGGGTCTGTGAAGGGATGGATGGGAGGGTAGAGGACAGACAGGCAGGAGGTTGGACAGATGGAGGATGGACAGATGAATGGAGAGCTGGGGGGAAGGACAGGTGGACAGACAGGATGAGGGGCAGCTGGAGGGACATACGGACAGATGGATAGACAGCTGGGGCTAAGGAAAGGCAGGTGAGGGCAGGAGGGTGGGTGGTGGGACAGATGGACAGGGACAACGGTGAGTGGAGCTGTGTCTGGAGGGGGACAGATAGATGGGTTATGGACAGATGGATGATGGACAGACAGATAGGTGGGTGACAGAAAGACGGACAGGTGACGGACAGATGGGTGATGGACAGATGAACAGTGACTGGCTGAGCAGAGGGACAGCTGGCCGGAGGGGTCGGGATGGGTGCCGAGGGATGGATGGACAGGTGGATGAGTGGGGCAGCAGGAAGACAGACAGAGCAGCCAAGGGGAGGGTGATGGGAGGGACAGGGGGAGCACCTGGGGCAGGTGTCAGGTACAGGCAGGTGACAACAGGCCCAGGGCAGGAAAAGCAGGAGAGAGATGGGCAAAGCCTGGCAGAGCGCAGGTGGTGCCAAGGGGTGGCACGGGGGGCAGTCTGGCTGGGCAATGGTGACATAGCTGAAGGTGGCCCAAGAGTGGCCCAAGGGTGGCTCCAACTGAGGCTGTCTCAGCGCCGCCAGGTCAAAGGGTGGCACATCTGGGGATGGCAGGGGGACCACAGGGTGACACTGGGACATACCCAAGCGGCTGGAGGGTAGAGGGGTGATGCATCCGCGGGGGGCACCGGGATGGCACTGGGGGCCGCTGGGAGGTGGGCAGTGCAGCGGCAGGAGGGTGGAGGGCCCTTCTCTGGGACAGCCCCCCTGGGGCGGTCCCACCGGTGACACCCGGAGCCGATCCTGTGCCAGAGACCCTCCCGGAGACCCTCCCGGAGACCCTCCGGGAGGCCCCAGCACAGGGGGCGGGGCCGGGTCGGGCCGCTCCGCCCACCGCCGAGACCTACCGGGACCTACCAGAGGCACGGGAGCACCGGGACTCAGCAGAGCATCAGCACTCACCGAAACTCACTGGAACCCACTGGGACCCACCGCCCCAGTCCGGTGCCGGTGCGGGTGCCAGTCCCTCCTCCCCCCGGGTGAGCATCGCCGGGATGCGGCGGGAGGGGCCGAGCGGAATGGAGGGGCCCGGATGGTCCTGCCTTCCCGGGGCGAGGCAGAGGCTGGAGCAGGGGTTTGGGGGTCTATTGGGCTGGAGAGCAGGGGGCTGGAAGCACAAGACCTGTGGGGCTTTGGGGAGCTGTAGGGCTGTGGGGCACAGGAGCTGTGTAGCTGTGGGGCTGTGTGACTGCAGTGGGGAGTGATGGAGGGTGTCGGGGGACCTGTGAGGATGTGCTGTGCCTAGGGGTCCTGTGTCCCCTCTCCCCTCCTCATGCTCCTGTCACCTTGTGCCCTCTAGCGCCCTCCCCATGAGCTTCATGGTGTGTCCCTTTGTCCCTTGTGGTGTGGGGCAGGCTCTGGGTGCTGGCACCCTGTGCCCCACTGCTGCCACCCCAGGAGCACTGCCCTCCACTTGCCACACGTGTCCCCCATCATGCGTGTGGGCAAAGTCCCCATGGCCAGTGGTGCCACTGTTGAACCCTGCCCCCACACCACTGCCCCTGCCCCACACCACTGCCCCACACCACTGCCCTGGCTCTGTGGGGTGCTGGAGCTGCCCACCCCAAGGCACCCCGCACAGAGGGCAGTGGGGCAGTGAAGGGATCCTTGGGGCAGGGAGAGGTCCTGTGAAACAGGGAGGGGACCCGTAGTCCCCAGAGCAGCCCCTGAACCAGTCCCACATGCTCTGGGGCCCAAACAGTCCTTGCAGGAACGAACTGACCTCATTACCGTTAATTATTAATTATTTAAATGGCCAAGGCCAGAACCAGCGTGTGCCCATCTGGTGCCAGGGCCAGTGCCAAAGTGTCTTCTGACCGCTCCTTCCCCCTGGGCACGGTTCGGGAGGGCTGGGGGTCACACAGCAGGGCCAGTGCGGGAAAGGAGATGGAGCCACTGGGGCTGGGGTGGCCCTGACGGAACAGGACCCTCCTGATCCCCCCTTGGGCCTCCAGTATGAGAAGCTCACCAGTGTGGCTGGGCAGGAGACACCAGTACAGCTTGGGGTGACCAGTATGGCTTGGGGCCACCAGTGTAGCTTGGGGTCATCAGTGTGGCTTGGGGTCACTAGTGTGGCTAGGAGGTACCATATGGCTTGGGGCTTGCTAGTCTGGCTTGGTGGCAAATGACCCCCACAGTAGTTGTCTTGGGGTGTCTTAGGTGATGACATCCACAATGGGGTGTCTCAGGATGCCCCTGGCAGTGACACCATGCCAAGGTGTCCCAAGGTGTCTTGGGGCATCCCAGGTGGTGACACCCATGATGAGATGTCTCGAGGCACCCAGACAGTGTCCTCCATGATGGGGTGTCTCAGGGTGCCCCAGCAGTGACACAACTGACAGAATGACTTAAGGTGCTCCAGGTGGTGACACCCACGACAGGGTGTCTCAGGGTGCCCCAGGTGGTGACACTGTGTCAGGGTGTCTTGGGGTGCACCAGCGTTGTCCCTGTGTTAGGGTGCCCCCGGATGTCCCCTCACCCCCCTGTCCTCTGTGGCCCCTCGCTCCCCCCACGCAGTGGTTATAGATAGCTCGTCCCCCCTCGACCCCCCTCCCGGTAACCTCCCGCCGGTTAATCTTTACCCCGAGGCTGTAATGAGGCTCATTACCGGCCATTACACCGCGAAACGGGGACAAACGACACGAGACCGGGACGTGCTGGCGGGGGGCTTGGAGTGGGTGAGTGGGGACGGAGACACTGAGGACGTGGGGTGGCACCGAGGGACGGGAAGCTGGGGGAGCGGCAGGGACGGCGGTGCCCAGGGGTGCCCTGGGGGTTGGCGGCATCCCCAGGGCGGCGGCAGTGTCCCCAGCGCAGTGATGAGGTACCCAAGACGGGGACAGTGTCCCCAGGGGATGTGTCGCAGTGCCCAGCAGCGTGCTAGGGCCTCCGCGGCCATGGCAGGTTCTGGAGGGGGAGGTGACAGAGGGTACCAGAGTCATGCTAGCGTCCCCGAGGGACATGCGAGTGTCCCCAGGGCTGCGCTGGGGCCCCAGGGTGTGTGTCAGCACGCCAGGCTGCGTGCCACTCTCCCCAGGACTGTGCCAGCGTCCTCAGGGAGCATGCCAGGTTCCCAAGGGGGGTGCTAGGGACCCCGGCAGGGACTGACAGGTTCTCAGCAGCCCTGCCAGGTCCCCAGGGATGTGCCAGTGTCCCCAGGGCGGTGTCAGTGACCCCGAGGCACACACCAGGGTGCCTGGCAGTGTGCCACCATCCCTATGGGCTGTGCCTGTGTCCCCGGGGACTGTGCCAGGTTTCCAAGGGGTGTGCCAGGTCCTGGGATGGGGGGGTCCTGATGTTCCTAGGGAGGTGCCAGTGCTCCTAAGGCACATACCAGGGTGCCTGGCAGCATGCCAGTGTCCCCAACGGCTGTGCCAGGGCTCCCAGGGAGTGTGTGCCAGATCCCCAAGGGGGGTGCCAGGGCCCCAACAGTGTCCTGGTGTTCCCAGGGGTGTCCCAATGTCCCCAGCAGGTGAGCAGTGACCCCAGTTGCACACACCTGATGCCCGGCAGCATGCCACCGTCCCCAGGGACTGTGCCAGGGCCAGGGCTGGCGCAAGGCGATAAGGCCCCAGCTGCTATCAGTGCCAACAGCCCTGGGGGGGCCCCTGGGTGCTCCTGGGAGATAGTGCTGGAGGTGGGGGGACGGGCTGTGGGTGGGGGGTGTGTATGGTGTGCACAGTGCAGGGCTGTGCCAGGCACCCCGTGCCAGGGTCCAAACTCCGCGGCAGCAGCAGAGGTGACAGTGACAGGGAGAGGGCCTCATGCAGGTGGGTGGGGGGCACCGGGGGAGAGGAGCACATGTGTGCATACATGTGAGCAGATGTATGAGTGTGTGTGCATGCCTGTGATCAGGTGCGAGCATGTGTGCATGCCTGTAAACACATGTGCATGTGTGTAAGCATGTGTGCATGTGTGTAAGGGCATCTGCGCTCCTGTGAGCATATGTACATGCTTGTGAGCAGGTGTTGCCTTCATGTGAGTGTGTCTGTGAGACTTGTGAGCAGCTGTGCATGTGCTCAAGCACATAGGCACATTTGTGAGCTCGTATGTATGCAAGTGAGCATGTGTGGACTCATGTAATCACATGTGTATTCATGTAATGATGTGTGGATTCATGTAAGCATGTGTGGATTCATGCAAGCACATGTGGTTTCATGTGAACATGTGTGGATGCGTGTAAGCATGTATAGACTCATCTGAGCACACGTAAGAAGATGTGTAAGAATGTGTGAAGACTTGTGAGCATGAGTGTACATGTGCATAAGTGTATGTGCACATGTGTAAAGACATGTGTGTGCAGGTGTGTGCAGGTATGAACGGGTTTGCATAGGTCCGAGCAGGTTGTGGGTGTGTGTAAACAGGAGGGGGTCTGTCAGCACCTGTACTCAAAAGCACACAAGTGCTCAGGCTGCCCACAAGGGCCCTGCCTGTGCCCTAGCACATGGAGGGGAACACACACTGCTACCAGCTGCTGGCACATGGGGACAAGGGGCTGAGCTGGGACCATGGTGGCCTTTGCCCTGGTGGCCATGTGCCCCCACGTGTCCCTGAGCCCCTGCTCTGGGTGCCAAGGGGGAGCAGAGGATGTCAAGGTGTGGGTGCCAGAGGGGTGCTGGGAGTGTTGGCCTATGGGTGCCAGTGGGGAAGTAATGCTGGTGTGTCCCTGCAGGCCGGTGCCATGGCGGGGGATGGCGCGGGGGTGCCCAAGCGCCTCGTCACGCTGGTCTCGGGGCTGCTGGAGTGTGGAGCCTTCTGCGGGGTCATCTTCGGCTGGGCCTCGCTTGTCTTCGTCCTCAAGGACCTGGGCTACTTTGCGGAGCTGTGCCAGGGCATTGCCACCCCAAGCCCCAACCACACCCTGCTGCCCGGTACAGCCACCAGCGACCACCAGCCACCACCAGTCCCATCTCTGTCCCTGTGCTGGCCCCAGACCTGCTGTCACCCTGCCTCATGTCCCCATGTGCTTGTGTCCTGGGGTGCTGGTGGCCTGTGTCCACATGGTGTGGGTGGCCTGAGGTGGCCCATGTCCCCGTTATCTGGTGCCCTGTGATGGCTCTTGTCCCATCTGTCCCTGTGCCTGTGTCTCCACTGTCCCCACGCTTGAGTCCTTGTTGACACACCATCCTGGTGCCCTGTGGTGCCCCATGTCCCTGCCGTCCCCATGCCCATGTCCCTGCTGTCCTGATGTCCTGTGGTGCCCTGTGTCCCCATGTCCCATGTGCCTCTGGCCCCGTGTCCCTGTGCCTGTGTCCCACAGACTGCAGCCTCCAGGATGAGCAGTTCTCACTGGTCTTCACTATTGGTTCGTTCATGAACAACTTCATGACCTTCCCCATGGGCTTCATCTTCGATCGCTTTGGCACCACCATTGCTCGCCTCATTGCCATGTGAGTGTGCGTAGGAGAGGCACAGTGGGGAACAGGGACAGGATGCCCATGTGTGCCCAAGGGGGACATGGCTGACTGTCACCATGCTGGTGGGGACTGGGTGGGGGCTCTTGTTGAGGGCAGGTGGTTATCAAGGTGCCCAGGCAGGGTGGGGCCTGCACTAGGGGAGCCCCAATGGCAGATGGGGTTCACCCATGGCAGCTGTTGAGGGCACCCATGGGACATCAGGTTGCTGGGTGCTCAGGCAGTGGTGGCATGGGAGTGCCCCCCTGAAGCCTGTCCCAATGTGTCACTATTGTCCCTCTGTCCCAGCTCCCTCTACACCGGTGGGACCCTGCTTGTTGCCTTCTCCACCCCAGGTGAGATCCCAGGGGCTGTGGGTGCCTGGCCTGGGGGGCACCTGGTGGGACTGTCCTATGTCCCAGCTGACCCCTATGTGTGTCCCCAGCACTGGCAGTGCTGCTCTTCCCAGCTATGTCCATGATCTCAGTGGGTGGCATCCTCCTCATCCTCACTAACATGCAGGTGAGTGGTTGGCACCCTGATCCCCACCCGCTGGCCAGGGCACCCAGAAAGGTCCTAACAGCATGGAGGGGCTTTCTCTGTGCCAGGTGGGCAACCTCTTTGGGAAGTATCGTTCCATCATAATAACCCTCTACAATGGGGCCTTCGACTCCTCATCTGCCATCTTCCTCATCATCAAGGTGCACATGGGGTGGGGGGACATGGCGAGGCAGTGGCCCGGTGGCCAGTGTGTCCTGGTGCTAGCCCATGCCTGTCCCCAGGTGCTGTACGAGCGCGGGCTGTCCCTGCGAGCCATGTTCCTCTTCATGGCAGTCTGCAGCGCCTGGCACCTCCTGCGCACCCTCTTCCTCATGCCCCGTACCCGCATCCCCTACCCGCTGCCCCCTGCCTACAACTACGGGTAGGAGGGTCCTGCCCTGCCCATGGGGTGGTGTTGCCCATCTGGGGATTGTCAGCTGGGGAGATGGTGCCCATCCCATGGCTGGTTGGTGGTGGTGGTGGCCATGCTGTTGATGTTGTCAGTGGTGGTGCCCACCCCATGGGTGGTTCATGGTGCCTGTGCCGTGGGTGGTGGTGGTGATGGCGGATTGCATCCCAAGGTGGATCCTATCCCATGGTGGTTGGCGGGTCCCAGCCTGTGGTGGTTTTTGTGGTGCACATCCCATGGGTGGTGGTGGGTCCTATCCCATAGTTGGTGGTGAGTCCTGTCCCATGGGTGGTAGATCCCATTCCATGGTTGGTGGTAGGTCCCAGCCTGTGGTTGGTGGGTTCCATACCATGGGGTCCGGTGGTGAGTGACACTGGGTGATGCCACAGGCTGCAGTGCCCGGGGCGGTCCCAGTCCTACCGCACCTACGAGGAGAAGCGACCAGCAGGCACTGGCCCTGAGGAGACTCCACTGGAGCCTAGTGCACCCAGAGGTGATGGAGTGGGACTTGGGGGCAGGTTGGCTGCAGGGTGGGCTGTGGGCAGGGCTATGCAGATGATGGGTGTGACCATGTGAGATGAGGGGGCATGGCCACTAGGGTGGGTGCTGAGGGTGGGAGGGACCAAGCGCAGCTTGGGTAGGAGACAGTGGGAGGGGTCTGTATGGGTGTGGCCACCACCCTGACCCTGACCCTCCCTGGCAGATGTGCCCCCTCCTGAGTTGTCCTTCAGGGCCTGTGTGTGCTCGTGGCTCTTCGCCTGGCACGTGGCCTGGCTCTCAGTCATGCAGCTCCGACACTACCTCTTCATCGGCACCCTCAACCCCCTCCTGGACCGCCTGGCCCGCGGAGACTTCAACCTGGGTAGGTCATGTACAGGGTGGGGACAAGCCTTGGGTGTGGCCTGGCCCCACCCTGACGCCCTCTCCCCACAGTCAGCACCTACACCAACGCCTTCGCCTTCACCCAGCTCTGTGGGGTGCTCTGTGCCCCCTGGAATGGGCTCATCCTCGACCGCCACAAGCGGGGCAGGACCTCCCGACCCAACGGTAACTGACCACCAACCCAAAGCCTGCCAACGTCTTCCTGTGTCCACTGCAGGGGCCATGACTGGGAGCCACCGCTGCAGTGCTCCAGGCGTGGGGCATCAAGGGGCCCTGACCCTGCCTTGGTGACATGCCCCTGACCCCGTCCCACACCTGCAGGAGCCCTGGGCGTGCTGGCTGACTTGCAGGCATCAGTGCTGTCCCTTGCAGTGACGGTGACGCAGTGTGTGCTCTTCTCGGTGTGTGCGGCCGTACCGGTCCTGCCAGTCCAGTTTGCCACCTTCGTGCTGCAGGTGCTGAGTCGCTCCTTCCTTTATGGGGGCAATGCTGCCTTCCTGGCCATCGCGTGAGTGCGGGCACCGGGGACAGGGGATGGTGGCAGGGCTATTGTTCGGGTGGCAGAGGACAAGGTAGTGGGGGTTGTAAAGGACGGGGTGGCAGGGCATGGTGGCAGGGCCATCATGAGGGTGGCAGGGAATTGGGTGGTAGGGTCAAGTGGGGGTAGCAGGGGACAGTGGCAGTGTTGGGAGGTGGCAAGGAATAGGGCAGGGGCAACAAGGAATGGTGGCAGGGTCCTTCTGGGGATGGCAGGATACAGGGTAGTGGGGTCAGAGGCCACGGGGCTGACCTGGAAGGGTCACCGTGAGGGTAGCAGGGGACAAGGTGCCAGGGTCAGGGCAGGGATAGCTGGGGACATAGTGGTAGGGCATGGTTGCAGCCTCATCACAAGGGGTGGCATGGGACAGGTTGATTGGGTCAGGGTGGTGGCGGCAGGGTCTGGGGTGCCACGGGGGGCTGACGTGGTCCTGTGCAGGTTCCCTGCACAGCACTTTGGGAAGCTCTATGGGCTGGCCATGGCCCTCTCGGCACTGGTGGCCCTGCTGCAGTATCCCTGTGTGGCCCTGGTGCGAGGACCCCTCAACGGAGATCCCTTCTACGTGAGTGCCCCATGACTGCCCTGTGGCTTCCCTATGGGAAAACGGGTCCTGCCCCATGGGGATTTGGGGTCCTGCCCTGTGAAGGGATGAAGGTCCTGCCCCATGGAGGGATGGGTCCTGCCCCATAGTAGGATAGTGTCCTGTGCTGGGAGGGGATAAAGATCCTGCCCCATGGGGATTTGGGGTCCTGCCCTGTGGGGATTTGGGGTCCTGCCCCATGGAGGGATGGGCCATGTCCCATGGTGGGATGTAGGTGCTGGCCTATGGTGTCGTGAGGGTTGGACTGGGAGTCCTGCTCCTGTCACAGTGGGGTCTGTTTGGCTGGCCCAGTGTCACCCCTAGCCCCACATCCTGACCCCCCTTGCACCCCCCAGGTGAACTTGGGACTCATCGGCGTGGTGCTGGTGGCGTTTGTCAGCCCCGCCGTGGTGGCCCGCGAGTGCCACCGACGAGCCAAGGAGCTGGGGGCTACTGGCACCCCTCTGGCAGCATCCCTCAGCCCCGAGACCCCCTCCGAGAGGTCCCACTGAGCCCCCTGACTGCTGAGTGCCAGCCCAGCACCCAGAACCCAGTGCCCAGCAACTATTGGACTGGAGGATGCTGTACTGGGGTGTGGGGATGGTGGGGGGGAATAAAACTTCACTCCCCCTCAGCTGACTGTGCTGCTCCCCTCTTGGCACCCCACTGCTTCCAGCCTGGGGGGCAGGGACCCTCCCCTTGGACCCTCCACTCGGACACAGCTGGAGCAGCTCTGCTTTACTGGGACAGGAACAGGAACAGGGACAGAGAAAGGGGCCGAAGCAAGTCCCCAGGGTTGGGGGGGACCACCACCCATGGATGCCTCAGTACTGGCAGATGAAGGCACGCAGCTGGAAGCAGAAACGTCTTCTCCAGAGCCCATCTGGGGACAGAGGACAGTGTCAGGGCCATGGGGCCTGTAACTCCAGTGCCCCTCCCATTGCCCCTCATTGCCCTGGTGCCCTGTACTCCCCCTCACAGCCCCCAGACACGTACCCCATCCCATCCCCCTTCCCAGTGTCCCTAAGTAGCTCTCTTCCCCCTCCTATTGCTACTTCCAGTATCCTTAGTAGTCCTATGTCCCTCTCAGTGCCCCCCAGTAGCCCTGAGCTCTTCCCAATGCCCCCCAGGTCCTGGTGCCTCCCCATTCCCCCCCAGTTCCCAGTGTCCTCACCACGGGGGCTGAGGGCAGTGCAGGTGGTGAAGGGGTGGAAGGACTGGGCTGGTGCCCAGTTGGCGTAATTCCAGGGGGTGCCATCCTCCCACTTGGACTCACACTGACGCCCCTGCCATGGGTACACCTCAGCACCCAGCATCCAGCCCAAGGTCCCAGTACCTGGGACCCAGCGCCCAGAACTCAGCACCCAGCACCNCCCAACCCTGGCACCCAGCCCCCAGCCCCAGCATCCAGCACTCAGCACCCAGTCTTGCACCCAACCCTGCCACCCAGCACCCAGCCCCAGCACTCAGCCCCAGCACCCAGCACTCAGCACCCAGCCCCAGCACCCAACCCCGGCATCCAGCGCCCAACGCCCAACACCCAGCACCCCATACTCAGCACCCACACTGAGCCCAGCCCTGTGCCAGCCTGGTGGGNGTGCCCCCCAGTAGCCCTGAGCTCTTCCCAATGCCCCCCAGGTCCTGGTGCCTCCCCATTCCCCCCCAGTTCCCAGTGTCCTCACCACGGGGGCTGAGGGCAGTGCAGGTGGTGAAGGGGTGGAAGGACTGGGCTGGTGCCCAGTTGGCGTAATTCCAGGGGGTGCCATCCTCCCACTTGGACTCACACTGACGCCCCTGCCATGGGTACACCTCAGCACCCAGCATCCAGCCCAAGGTCCCAGTACCTGGGACCCAGCGCCCAGAACTCAGCACCCAGCACCCAGTGCCTGACACCTAGCACCCAGCACTCAGCACCCAGTCCTGGCACCTAATACTCAGCATCCAGTGCGTGGTACCCAGCACCCAGCCCCAGCATTCAGCCCCAGCACTCAGCACCCAGCACCAGCATTCGGCCCCAGCACTCAGCACCCAGCACCCAGCACCCAGCACCCAGCACCTNGTCCATGCCAGTTCCTGCAGCTGCTGGTTGCGGGAAAAGCTGTGCACTGATGCCAGCTCCCCCCTCAGCACCTCCCGGCAGTGCCGCTGTGAGACAGAGCACAGCTGGGCACCCACTGTACCTACCGCGCACCTGCTGCACCCTCTGAACCCACTGCAATCACTGGGCACTTACTGGGTACTCGCGGCACCCACTGCACCCCCACCCCACCCACTACATCCCACTGCACCCCCACCACACCCACTGCACCCCACTGCATTCCCACTGTACCCCACTGCACTCACTACACCCATTGGGCACCCACCGGGCACCCAGGACCTCTCACCTGGGCACCCTCATAGGTGCGGAGCTTGGTCACTACAGCATAGTGGAAGGTGCGGTGGCTGTCCTCAGCCCTGGGGACACCCCTGGGGAGGCGAGGGGCTGGCACTGCGCACAGTGTTTGTGGGGGTTGGTGCCGAGGGTCCCTTTGCCAGCCCCGGGGCACATGGTATAGGCCGGTGGGGTGGCCACGGCACCTCTGCCTATGCCCGGGGTTGCCAGGGTGGGCACTCACCATGGAGTCTGGCAGAGGCTGTGCCTAGCAGGGCCAGGGCGAGGAGCAGGCAGGGTGGCATGGCAGGGCTGGGGACACAGGCACCTGCGGAAGAGGGAATTACCTGGTCCCCGGTATCCTTTGGCCACCCCCAGGGTCACCTCATCCTCTTCACGTCCCCTCTGCTACCCTCCATGCCCTACTGTCCATCTACCACCCCCTGGTGCCACCTGTGTCACTCACCCTGATCCTGCCCCACATCCCCTCTGCCCCCCATGTCCCCACCGTACCTCCGCCATGGTCAGTGCCACTCTGTGCCCTGTCCCCTCTACCATCCCTGCTGCCACCCCCACAGCCTCCTGTCTTCCCCATGTCCCCCTGGCACCCCAGAGCCACCTGTGCCAGCCTCAGGGACACCCTCCTGCTGTCCTGTCCGACGTGGCACTTGGGGGGCCCTGCCTTTATAAGGGAGACAGTGCCATGTGTGCCCACCACAGCCTTGCACCACCCAGCCTGGAAGCCCCTGCCAAGTGCTGGGGGGGATTAGAGCCGGATGGGGTGCTGGGGGGTGTTGTGGTGTGCTGATACCATCTCCCGCCTGGCAGCGCTTGCCCAAGGGCCGTTTCCTGCCCAACGGCTGCAGCTCCCAGGGTCCAGCCACAGCCCCCCTCGCAACCCACAGGCCTCCCTGACCCACAGACCACCGACCCACATCCCCCCTTGACCAAAAGCCCCTGTGACACAAAGCCTCTTCTTTTGTGCACACCAAGCACCCATGGCCCCCACCCCCTGCCCCTCTCTCCTGCGCACCCCCACTCCAGTATCTTACACTCCCATACCCTGTGCCTCCACACCCCCTGCAGCCCCCTCACCTGTGCCCCCTGCACCCCTCAAACAGCCACAGTACCCACCCTGTGCCCCCCTGCAACCTCCAGCACCCCCAGCATGCACCCTGTGCCCCCCTGCACATGCCACCCATCAGCACCCCATCCCCAGACCCCATACCCCTGCCTGGCAGGCTTCAGGCAGTGCTCCCCCAGAGTCCCCCTCGAACCCAGCGGTTGGGGCCACAATGGGGCTGGGGGGGATGGCGCAAGGCTGTGGTGGGGACATGTGGCAGTGTCACCCCTATAAGTCTGACACCAGGCACAGCCCCCCAGACAGTCCAGAGTCTACTAAGTGTCAGGTGGGGATGGGAGAGCTAGAGGGTGTCCCTGAGGCTGGCAAGCGTGGCACAGGGAGGCCAGGGGGTCATGGGGGGGACACAGCGTATCTAGAGGATGGGGTGGCCCCGGAGGTGGCAGTGGGGAACCAGGGACATGTGGGCACAGGGGGCTGTGGCAGTGGCAGTAGGGGTGGCAGAGGGGATGGGGCATGGGGTGGCACTTGACATGGCAGAGGGAAAGCGCGGACATGGGGCGTGGCAGAGGGGATGTGGGGAGGATGGGGTGACACATTGGGGGTGGCAGAAGGGTATCAGGGACCTGAACGGTGACAGAAGGTTACCAGGGTCATGAGGGTGTCCCCAGGGTGGTAGAGGGTGACCAGATCGTGCGCTCTCCCGCCGGTGCCTGTGTCCCCAGCCCTGCCATGCCACCCTGCCTGCTCCTCGCCCTGGCCCTGCTAGGCACAGCCTCTGCCAGACTCCATGGTGAGTGCCCACCCTGGGGACACACTGGGGAGCCCTGGGCCAGTCCACACCCCCATGTGCCTGGGGTGACCCCACCGGTGTCCCCAGCCCCTGCCAGCCTAGAGGTAGCAGAGCCACCGGAGGACAGTGTCCGGTGCCCACTGGCAAATGAGACAAGGAGACTCAGCATCCCTCACCCACTGGGTGCCACCACCCTGAAATTCGTCATGATAACTGAGCGCAGGACCTTTGACAAGGCTGAGGTGGGCAGGGGGCATTGCGGGGAGGGACATGGGGGCTGCAGGAGGGTGTGGGGGGCAGAGGAGAATGGTGCAGGGGCAAGGGTGGCACTCGAGCGTGCCCTGTGACTGCTGCATATGTCTTGGCAGCGTTTCTGTGCCCGGTGCTATGGTGGGCGCCTGGCGTCCATCCACAGCTATACCACCAATGCCTGCCTCCAGCGCCTGGCACGGCACAGCACCAAGTTTGGGCAGGTCTGGATCGGGGCCATCACCCAGCCCCAGGTAAGGACCCTGTGCCCAATGCCCACCCCAGCCTGGGGGCACCCTGCCCGGGGTGCAAACACCAACCAGCTTTGTCCTCTGTACCTGGTGCCCACCCTAGGTGCCCCAGACCTGTCCCAGTGCCCCCAGTACCCATCCTGAGTGTCCTAGCCCTGTCCCAGTGCTCCCAGTGCCCACCCCGGGTGCTCCCAGCCCTGTCCCAGTGCCCACTCAGTCTNTACCCAGGGCCTTGGGAGGCTCTGCTGGTGCCTGTGGGTGAGGAGGGTACTGGGGGGTGCTGGAGTGTGCTGGGGGTAGCCTCGGGATGGAGATGGGGTACCCAGGGAACTGAGTGCTGCTCCCTGGGTAGTGGGTGCTGGTCTCAGAGGCAGTGGGTGCTGTGGGGTGCCAGGATTGACCTTCCTTCCCCCCTCAGATGGATTCTGGAGGAGCGTTCACTGCTCGATGAAATTACCCTTTATCTGTGAGCACTGAAGGGCTCAGGACCCTCTGGTGTCCCCCCAGTGCCACCCCAGTGCCTCTCATAGGCAGCCCCCTGCTGCCTTGACCCCCTCCCAGTGCTCAGTAAAGTGTCAGCTTCCAGCACCCACCTCTGTGTGTGGTCCTGGGGTGGGTGGGTGGAGAGGTCCCAGGGAAGGGGAGCCAGAACAGGTGCCAGGTGCTGTGAAATACCCTGGGGGGACTGGGGGAGGTTTGGGGCCAGAGTGTCCCTTGTGTCCTTCAGGGCCCTGGCATGGGCAATGGGGGGTCTACAGGGTCCCCTCCCCAGGGCTGTGGTGTCCCATGGCCACCTCCAAATAGGTGCTGTCACCTTGACCTCCCCTTTCCCTTGTGCCTGTACCCCAAACTCCATCATCCCCCATCACTTCCCCCCACCCCCTGCATGGGCTGACACCCATGGGTGCTGCCAGGAGAAGGTTTATTGGGGTGAGGGGTGCAGCCCCACCAGTGTGGGGCTGGAGGGGAGCAGGGTGTGGAACGACATGTGGGGGAGGGGCAGCACCCCTCTGGGGGGGGTCACCCTGACACCTGGCAGCACCCACTGTCCCAGGGAGCAGCACCCAGACCACGCCCACCCTAGCCCCCTCCTAGCATGAGATGTGGGTGCTGAGTGGACCTAGAGGACATGGGGTGGCACCTAAGTTGGGGTGGGGGCAATGGGCTGGGGGTGCCACCTTGGGGGGCAGGGTGCAAGCAGGGGTTCCTGGCCCATCATGGGGTGCTGGGTGTCCCCATGGCACCATAGCTACTGGCCAAGGGAGAAGGTTCCCGAGTCTGTGGAGTGTTTGTCGCTGCTGCGAACTCCCAGACCCCTCTGGGCACTTGCCATGCAGCTGGCGTGAGGTGGGGGCACGCTGGCCTCTGGCACCTATGGGGGAAGGCATGGGCACTGGTTAGCCCCTGCCTCATAGCCTGGGCACTGGGGGGGCTCAGGGGCTGTGCCTGCATGCTCCCCCCTAGCCAGCCCCACACATACCCCAGCCAGCCCCATACATTCTGGAGCATGGCCTGATCCAGAGTCCCTGGAGATGATGACCCCAGCCCCACAGTGTCCTCAGGCCCATGGCAGCCCCTTGGCAGCCCTATAGCATTCCCCCATGACCCATAGCCCCATGATGACTCCAGCCCCATGGCAGCCCCACAGTGACCTCCTCGAACTTTCGGGCCTTGTAGTGCTCTGCTCCATTCAGGAAGTTGAGGAGGATGATGTCGCACAGCACCGTGCCCTGGGGATGGCAGCGTTAGGGTGTGGCAGGGGCCCGTGATATGGGGCAACCCCTGACACCCTGCAGCACCCCCCAGAAACAGGCTGTGTCACCCCAAGGTGTCCCCACGCCCCATGGCTATGCGGGTTATCCTCCTTTCCTTTCCCAATCACTACGAGGCATTACTGTCTTATACATCTCCCAGCCCCACCAGGAGATGCTGCCAGGCAGGGGCTGAGAACGGCCTCAACTCACCACACCGATGGACGTGAAAGCTGCCACCGTGTTGATAAGGGTGGGGACGATGCCAAATTTCCCAGCCTGGAGGTGCATAGACCCTGTTGGCAGGAGGTCCCCACCCACCGCCTCAGCCCTGGAGGGTCCTGGGGGAGCCCAGCCCTGGCCCCACACCTACGTTGCCATACACCAGGATGTCGAAGCGGATGCCGAAGGCCTTGGTGAGGGTGCGGCGCTCGGTGCCATCCATCCAGCGGTAGTACTGGGCATGCCTGAGTGGGACATGAGCCACAGGCACATGGGGACTTGGGCCACAGGGCCACGGGCCGCAGGGAGTTGCGGACACGGGCCACAGGGCCAAGGGACATGGCAACACAGGGACAAAGGTCCGTGCTGAGCTGCACCCGCAAGTGTCCTGTGGGCTGTGGGTACGTACCTGAAGTTGTAGCCTGGGGCAGGGGTGCGGGTGTGTCCATCCAGGCGGGTGAAGGAGTACTGGGGCTGGCAGCGCTCCCATGCCTGGTCCAGGTCACACACCCACCCGATCTTGATGCCCAGCACACCTCCCTGCCCCACACACTGTCAGCTGCATGGCTGCCCCATGGTCCCACCGCCTGTGTCCCTAACAGCCCCACACCCCACAGTTCCGCAGTCCCATTGGCCTATGGCCCCACAGCCCCATGGCCTCATCACCTCTTGGCCCTATGCTTCACACCCCACAGCCCCACAGCCCCACGTCCAGATGCTGCACGTCCCATGTCCCCATGTCCCCAAATCCCACATCCCTGTGTCCCCACATCCCCGTGTCCCATATCCTCCCATAGGGTCCCAGGTCCTCATGTCCCCACGTCCCCCTATGCCACTCCTCGTGTCCCCTTTCTAACATCCCTGTGTTCCCCCATGTTGGTGTGACGCCACAACCCCTGTGTCCACATGTCCCACATCCCCCATCCCGTCCCCTGTCCCCGCTCACAGTGGCAGCCAGCACAGGGAAGTCCTGCCCTGCCAGTCGCACCACATCACCCAGGCGCAGGATGGGGCACAGTGGGTCCCGCTCGGGGTGGAACCGGCAGCGCCCCACAGCCCCCCCACTTCCAGGAAGGGGCAGGTTGGCCCTAGTGGACCGGGGAACATGAGAGTCACCGTGGCCACGGGGGTCACAGGAGGACACTAGGGACATGGGGTGGACATGTTCCCCCACCTGTCCCCACTCACCTCTCGAAGCCAAACCGTGGGAAGCGGATACTGTTCTTGATGAAGAGGGTGAAATTTTCGGCCTCCAGCATGACAGGCCTGAGGGGGGCAGAGGGGGTGGCCCTGGGGACAGTGAACAGGGGAAACATTCTCTTGCACCCCGTGTGTTGCCCCCTCCCCAGTCACACTCACACATTGATGGTGTCGACCTCGGGTGGGCACCAGCCATGGATCTCACAGGAACGCAGGGTCCGGTTGTAGGGGACACAGCGTCCAGTCAGCACACCTGGGGACCAGGGTCAGTGTGGGGGGGAAGTGTGTGTCAGCCCCAATCTCCAACTTCCCCAACACCACCCTTCAAGACAGAGACCCCCCCAGCCCCTCACCGCTGCTTGTGGTGGAGGTCATTCCCTGGCAGTCGTGGTCAGTGGAGCAGCGGAACGCAGTGTCACTCTGTGGGGTGCAGGGAGGTGACAGTGTCATGGGGGGCACAAGGGGGCCCCGGCGTGACCCCTCCCAGCCACCCACTGCTCCCTCAGCCCTTACCTCCGGGCAGACTCCTTGCACCTGGTTCTCCGTCACAATCTGCTTGGTGACCACCACGAACACTGAGGTGCCCTGTGAGGATGTCACCGTCACCCCAATTGCCACTGTCACCCCAAACTACTGTCACCCCAAACTACTGCCACCCGAGGGGGCAGACTGAGGCCCCCTTTCACCTGGGGGGGGGTGACATAGTCAGCCGTGTCCAGCACCCGTCCTGCGTAGCGCCCGATGCCCTTCACCTTGGTCACCACTGAGGACTCGATGACAGTGTCCTGCACCTGGTAGGCCTTCTCGTGGAGGAACACCCAGCTGGGACAACATCCACAGGGGGTGACCCTGGGGACAGCCACCCCCACGGGACCCATCCCTGCCCCCCTCCAGCCCACCCAGACCCTCAGCAAGCTCTTGTCACCTGCCCACACCCCACAGTGCCCACTGCAACCCCTCAGAAGCACCTGGGCTCAGAGACCCCCCTCACTGTCACCCACTATGGCTGTGCTGCTGCTCCTGCCCCTTTGTCACCCATGAGCACTCTACCCCATCTGCCACCTGCACCGACACCCTCTCCTTGCTGTCCTCCTCCTGTCCCCCATACTGACACCCTCTGTCCCCTTCACCCACACTCTCCTCTCACCCACAGCAGCAAGCTCTCCTCGCTGTCCCTTCCTATCGTCCAGACCACGACTCTCTCATCGCTGTCCTTCTCCTGTCACCCTTGCTGTCCCTCTCCTGTCACTCTTGCTGTCCCTCTCCTGTCACCCTCACTGCCACACTCCTTTCACCCACGCCACCACACTCTCCTGGCTGTCCCCACCCTATCACCTATACCCACCCCTGATGTCCCGGCACTGACACACTTATCNCGAGGGGTGATGCAGACAAGGATTGAGGCAGAGGTACCAGTAGGGTACCGGCAGCGAGGGGCGATGCGGGCAGGGCAGGGCGGGGCAGTGGGAGGGGTCACTGTCCGGGGAGGCGGGGCGGGGTCGCACCCCACTGCTGGGGGGCAGAGGGGGCAGGGGGGAGTGGGAGGAGACAGGGTAGGCTGTGAAGGGGGGGGTGTTCCCCCTCTCCCCCGCCAGGGGTCCCCTGAGATGAGGACAACCCCGTGGGGGTCCTGCCTTCCTGGCACACGGGGTGGCGCAGGGGGTAACCCATGTCTGGGGGTGCCTCGAGGTTGGGGTGCTCGTGTTTGGGGTTGCCCCATACCGTGGTGTCCCATCTTTGGGGTGCTCCCATTTTGGGGATGCCTCGGTCTTGGGGTGTCCCCATTCCCTCGCGATGACGTCACAGGGCAGAAGGCAGTCCCCAGTTTTGGGGGTGCCTCCTCTTTAGGGTGCTTCCATGTTAGAGGTGTTCTTTCTTTAGGGAGTTTTCATGTTTCGGACGCCCTCATTTTGGGGGTGCCCCGGTCTTGGGGTGTTCCCACCTCGGGCCGAGTCCTCAAGCCATCACGGTGACGTCACGAGGCAGTTGGCGACTCTCAGTTTTTGGGAGTGCCCCATACCGGGGATGCCTCCTCCTCTTTGGGATGCTCTCATATTGGGAGTATCTCCTTTTTTGGCTTCTCCCATGTTCTGAATGGTTTCATTTTAGGGGTGCTCCGGTCTTGGAGTGCCCCCACCCATGTCGAACTCCCATACCCCGTGATAACGTCGCGGGGCAGACGACAGCCCCTAGGTTTTGGGGGTGCCCCATTTTGGTGTGCCCCTATTTTGTGGATGCTCCATTTTGATCGTGCCCCATTTTTTTAGTGCCTGCTCTTTGGGGTGCTCCTATTTTGGGGCGCTCGTCAACACACACGGTGACGTCACGGGCCGCTACGGCCGGAGGCCTCCCGCCGCTCTATGGTGCAGGCGATGAGCAGAGCAGCCCCACGGTCCCAGGCGCGGCCCCTCTATGCCCCACCGCACGCCTCTATGGCGGGATCCGTGCGTCCTGTCTAGCCCGCTCTCTATGGTCGCGTTGCCTCGCGGTCCTCCTGCAGGTCTGTCCTCCGGCGCCCAGAGCGGCTCCTCTCTATGACGGAAGTGGAGCCACTTCCGGTGGCGGCAGCGGCAGCAACGGGGGGAAGCTCCGCGCGAGGTTCGTGTTGCGTAGGCGGGAAAAGTGGCGGCGGTGAGGGGGAGGGCTGGGACCGGGGGGGGGGAGGCAGGACCGGGATGGAGGGGCTGGAACCGTGGGGGGCCAAGCCGGGCCCGAGGGGAGGGGGCTGTCCCCGGCGGAGGAGCAGGGCCCGTGGTGGGGAGGGGCAGGCCCGGGAGGTGCATGGGGTGGGGTAGGCAGGACCAGGGGAGGAGCAGGTCCCCGGGGTAGAGTGAGGCTCTATAGGATCGGGGAGTGCTGGGCCTGGGGTGTGGGGAGGGCAGGAGCATGCTTGGGCCCCGGAGGCAGTTTGTCCCCCTTGGAGCCTGGGAGCAGTGGGGAAGGATTTGGGGTGCAGGGAGTCAATTTGGGGTGCGTGTGGGATCTGGGGTGCAGGAAGACGAGGCAGGATTGGGGAGGTTGGAGCGGGTTGGGGGGATGGAGGTTTGGTTTTTGGGGGTGCTGCTGTGGCCTCCCCCTGCGAGAGGGCTAGGAGCTGCCGTGTCCCCCTCTGATGACACCACTCTCCCCCCTGCAGCTGCTCTGGGCCGTGGCCGGCCTGGGGGGCACTGACCCGCTCCTTGTGCTCAGCCATCTCCACTCTCCCCGCCCGCCATGGCTGACACACTGGAGTTCAATGAGATCTACCAGGAGGTGAAGGGCTCCATGGTGAGCGAGCTGGGGGCAGACAGGCTCTGGGGAGCCCAGTGGTGAGAATGTTGTGTGCTGGTGTCAGCCTGTGTCAGTGCTAGGAGCAACCGGAGCTGTAGCAGGAGGATTCTGTGCTGGCCCCTGGCCTGTGTCAGTGCCAGGAGCAGGCAGGGGTGGGGCTTGTGATGCAGTTAGGTGTTTCTGGGTCACCCTGAACTCCCTGGCTCTTGGGATATTGTTCCCAAAGCCTGCCAGAGCTCTAGCAGCACGGGTGCTGTGACTGTCCTGTGGCTGCCTGAAGCCTATATTGAAATGATGAGCTGGTGAGGACTGCAGCAGGTGGGGGTTGTGCAGCTGCTAGTTGTACTGTAAGGGTGGTGGTTTCCCGTTTGTGGTGTCAGGGTGCTCTGTTGGGGGGGTTGGTGTGAGCCACCTTATGCCTGGCCATCCCACCAGAACGATGGACGGCTGCGGCTGAACCGCCAAGGTGTCATCTTCAAGAACAGCAAGACAGGGAAGGTGGACAACATCCAGGCCTCGGAGCTGGCCGAGGGCGTGTGGCGACGTGTGGCACTGGGGCATGGCCTCAAGCTGCTCACCAAGAACGGCCACGTTTACAAGTACGATGGCTTCCGGGAGTCGGTGAGTTCCTGGCCTCACCCCACCTGGCAGATCTTCTCCTGCTGCCTCGTGCTCATCCTGTTCCAAGGTTGCCTCCCTGCAAGTCCCACAGCCCTGACCCCCTCCCCAAGAGCTGTGACACCTCACGAGCAGCTATGACCCCCATTTCTCTTGCATGACCCAGGAGTTTGACAAACTCTCAGAGTTCTTCAAGGCTCACTATCGCCTGGAGCTGGCTGAGAAGGACCTGTGTGTGAAGGGCTGGAACTGGGGCACAGTGCGCTTCGGGGGTAAGTCCTGGTGATGTGGTACTGTGGGGGAGGGAATCCCTGAATCCCAGCATGGTGGAGGCTGGAATGGACCTCTGGGGATTATCCAGTCCAGTCCTCCTGCTAAAGCAGGGTCACCCAGAGCAGGTTGTCCAGGATCACATCCACATGGGTTTGGAATCTCTCCATGGGAGCAGACTCCACAGCTTCTCTGGGCAGCCTGGGCCAGGGCTCTGCACCCTCACAGCAAGGAATTTTCTTCTTCTGTTTAGGTGGAACCTCCTGGGTTCCTGTTTGTGCCCATTGCTGCTTGGCCTGTCCCTGGGCACCACTGAGCAGAGTCTGGCCCCAGTCTCTTGCCCCCACCCTTGAGCTCTTGCTCAGCATGGAGCAGCTCCCCTCTGGCTCTGCTCTTCTACAGGCTAAGCAGCTCCAGGGCTCTCAGCCTTTCCTCCTGCCAGAGCTGCTCCAGTGCCCTCAGCATCTTCCTTGTCTCTGCTGGACTCTCTCTAGTAGTTCCTTGTCTCTCTTGAATTGAGGAGCCCAGAACTGGACCCAGAACTCCAGCTGTGGTTTAACTAGGGCAGAATAGAGGGGGAGGAGGACTTCCCTCACCCTGCTGGTCACACTCCTCTCAATGCACCCCAGGAGACCACTGGCCTTCTTGGCCACAAGGGCACATTGCTGCCTCTTCATGAACTTGTCCACCAGCACTCCCAGGTCCTTCTCCATGGAGCTGCTTTCTAGCAGGTGAACCCCTAACCTGTCCTGGTCCATGGGGTTATTCCTCCCCAGGTACAAGATTCTACACTTGCCCTTGTTGAATCTGTTTAGGAACCCCTATGCTGGGTGCAGCCTGAGGCTCTGGGACTGGCCTGGTTGCTGGGACACTTTCCCACAGGCATAGCAAGTCCTGTGGTACCCAGCTGGTCCCCCAGGCAGTGGTGGTATCCTTGGGGTCAGCAAGGAGATTGACTGTCCTGGGAGAGCAGGAGAATCCTGTGGACTCTAACCCAGGGAGAGGTCTTGCACACAGGGAGAGGTTGGGGCCCAGTGATTCCTGAAGGACCCAGGTGATGTGGTGGTCACTCCTCTGTGCTCTGAGACCAGGGAGCATGGGAGCAGCTGGTTCCCTCCTGTTCACTTCTGATGAGCATTGGTTTCTGGGGCTGTAGCCAGAAGGAAAAGTACTGGAGGTTTGGGAGGGACCATGGGAATGCAGGGGGGGAGGAGAGGCGCTGTGGGATTTGGGAGAAGGCTGCGGCTGGAGGTGGGATCTGCGAGGACACCGTGAGTCTGTCCCCATCTTGTAGCTCTCATGGCACTGTGACTGTGTCCCCCAGGACAGTTGCTCTCCTTTGACATTGGGGAGCAGCCTGTGTTCGAGATCCCCCTCAGCAATGTCTCCCAGTGCACCACTGGCAAGAATGAGGTGACACTGGAGTTCCACCAGAACGATGACGCTGAGGTCTCACTCATGGAGGTTCGCTTCTATGTGCCACCGACACAGGAGGACGGTGTGGACCCTGTGGAGGTGAGTAGGGTCACGGGGGGCCAGGGAACAGAGGGCTGGGCAGCAGAGGTACCTGAGTGGTGAGGGTCACTCTTGGGTCACAACAACCCCATGATCACTTCGGGCTTGGGACTGAGTGGCTGGAAAGTGCCTGATGGAAAAGGACCGGGGAGGGTTTGTCAACAGCAGCTGAAGATGAGCCAGCAGAGTGCCCATGTGTCCAAGGCCAACAGCATTTTGGCTTGGATCAGTACTAGTGTGGCCAGCAGGACTAGGGCAGGGATTGTCCTGCTGGACTGAGTACTGGGAAGGCCACAGCTCCAATCCTGGATTGAGCTTTGGGACCGTCACTCCAAGAAGGACATTGAGGTGCTCAAGTGTATCCAGAGTAGGGCAATGAAGCTGGTGAAGGGTCTAGAGCACAAGTGTTGTGAGGAGCAGCTGAGGGAACTGGGGTTGGTTAGTCTGGAGAAGAGGAGGCTGAGGGGAGACCTTCTTGCTCTCCCCAACTCCCTGAAAGGAGGTTGGAGTGAGGTGGGGATTGATCTCTTTTCCCAAGGAACAAATAACAGGACAAAAAGAAACAGCCTCAAGTTGCCTCAGGAGAGGTTTAAGTTGGACATGAGGAACAATGTCTTCCCAAAAAGGGTTGTCAAGCCTTGGCCCAGGCTGCCCAGGGCAGTGGTGGAGTCACTATTCCTGGAGGGGTTTAAAAGCCATGTAGATGTGGCACTTGCTAACACAATTTAGTGGCATGGGCATGTTGGGTCAGTGGCTGAGGTCGATGATCTTAGAGGTCTTTTCCAACTAAAATGACTCCATGACTCTCTTCCCTTACAGGCCTTTGCCCAGAATGTCCTCTCCAAGGCAGATGTGATCCAGGCAACTGGAGATGCTATCTGCATCTTTCGGGAGCTACAGTGCCTGACGCCTCGTGGACGCTACGACATCCGCATCTACCCAACCTTCCTGCACCTCCATGGCAAGACCTTTGACTACAAGATCCCCTACACCACCGTCCTGCGCCTCTTCCTCCTGCCACACAAGGACCAGCGGCAGATGTTCTTTGTGGTGAGGAGTGACAAGGACCCTGCCCTCCCTGGGGAGGGTTGTTGGGCTGTGAGCTTGGGGGGTTCCAGGTCCTCACCTCCTCTCTTTTCAGATCAGTCTGGATCCCCCGATAAAGCAAGGCCAGACCCGCTACCACTTCCTCATCCTGCTCTTCTCCAAAGATGAGGACATCTCGCTGACTCTCAACATGAATGAGTGAGTTTGCTCCTGCCAGGCCAGTGACCTGAGCTCCTCCCTGCCCCTGTGGGCTGCGAGTAGCTGGGGAGGAAGTAAGGAACCTCCTGGGTTCCCCTTCCTACCATCAGCCTCTCGTTGGGCTGTGTAGGGAGGAGGTGGAGAAGCGCTTTGAGGGGAGGCTCACCAAGAACATGTCAGGCTCCCTCTACGAGATGGTCAGCCGAGTCATGAAGGCGCTGGTCAACCGCAAGATCACCGTCCCCGGAAACTTCCAGGGGTGAGGCACGGCTTGGGGGAGAGGGGTCTTCAGTGTGCCCAGGTGGCCAAGAAGGCCAACGGCATCCTGGCTTGGATCAGCACTAGTGTGGCCAGCAGGACTAGGGCAGGGATTGTCCTCCTGCACTGGGCACTGGGGAGGCCACAGCTCCAATCCTGGATTGAGCTTTGGGACCGTCACTCCAAGAAAGACATTGAGGTGCTCAAGTGTATCCAGAGTAGGGCAATGAAGCTGGTGAAGGGTCTAGAGCACAAGTGTTGTGAGGAGCAGCTGAGGGAACTGGGGTTGGTTAGTCTGGAGAAGAGGAGGCTGAGGGGAGACCTTCTTGCTCTCTCCAACTCCCTGAAAGGAGGTTGGAGTGAGGTGGGGATTGATCTCTTCTCCCAAGGAACAAGTGACAGGACAAGAAGAAACAGCCTCAAGTTGCCCCACGGGAGGTTTAGGTTGGACATGAGGAACAATGTCTTCCCAAAAAGGGTTGTCAAGCCTTGGCCCAGGCTGCCCAGGGCAGTGGTAAAGTCACCATCCCTGGAGGAGATAAAACGCCATGGAGGTGTGGTGCTGAGGGACGTGGTTTAGTAGTGAGCTGGTAGCGCTGGTTAATGGTTAGACTCAGTGATCTTAGAGGTCCTTTCTAACCATCGTGATTCTGTGATTTCATGGTGATGTGGGTGGCAGAATGTGGGATTTCTGCAGACAAGGCTACTCTGCAGACAGGGCCACCATGACAGCCTCGGGGTGCTGGCTTCCTGCGGGTGTCCCATCATCTGCCTGTCCCTGCAGCCACTCAGGTGCCCAGTGCATTACCTGCTCGTACAAGGCCAGCTCGGGGCTGCTCTACCCTCTGGAACGTGGCTTCATCTACGTGCACAAGCCTCCTGTGCACATCCGCTTTGATGAGATCTCCTTCGTCAACTTTGCCCGTGGTACCACCACCACCCGCTCCTTCGACTTCGAGATCGAGACCAAGCAGGCCACCCAGTACACCTTCAGCAGCATTGAGAGGTGGGCACAGGCATGGGGGGGAGCTCTGCTGGCACCCCACTGTCACCTAATCCCCCTTATCCCATCCAATCCTGTCCTGTCCCACAGGGAGGAGTATGGGAAACTCTTTGACTTTGTCAATGCCAAGAAGCTGAACATCAAGAACCGAGGCCTGAAGGAGGTACCTGCTGGGCAGGGTGGCCCCGCTGGGCAGAGCAGTCCAGCGGCTGGGGGTGGGCAGGGGCTGGGTGCTCTCTTCTTGCCACCATTCTGCTGCTTTTCCCCTTTTTTTTTTTCACCTCTCTTTTCTCTCCTTGCCATTATAGAGGAAAAAGGTCCGTGCTGTATCCCTTCCTCTCTCTCCTTCTCCTCCTCCTGGTTCAGGTTCCTCTGCATGGCAGTGGTGGTCCCTGACTAAACCCTGACTAAATTGGGGCATGGTGTGCAAGGGGCACCCCGTAACACCCATAACTTCTCTGCCTCTTTCCAGAGCCCTGACAGGGAGGGGATGTGGCAAGTGGCCTGTCTACTGCCCCATGCATGCCTTGGGGCACCGGGGCCAAGCCCCCCCAGCAGCATTCACAGGGAGCAGCTCTCAGCCTCCTCTTCCACAGGGCATGAAGCAGAGCTACGACGAATACGCTGACTCTGATGAGGACCAGCATGATGCCTACCTGGAGAGGATGAAGGAGGAGGGCAAGATCCGGGAGGAGAATGCCAACGACAGCAGTGATGGCTCTGGGGAGGAGACGGGTGAGGGATGAGGCCAGGGGGGTTTGCTTGGGTGCTCAGGCTCCTTCCCCCTGCCCTTGTGAAGTCCCACCTGTCCTCACCCCCCTCTAAGCTGAGCCCTATGCTGTCTCCTTCCAGACGAGTCCTTCAACCCTGGGGAAGAAGATGATGATGTGGCTGAAGAGTGAGTAGAGGCCTGGCAGGGTTTGTCGAGGGGGAGCTCTGGAAAGGTGTTGAGTAGGACAGTGGCAGTGTGGACATTGGGGAAGGCTCTGGGCCCAGAATTCTAGAATCACAAACTTCTTTGAGTTGGAAGGGACCTTTTAAGGTCATCTAGTGCAACTCCCTCCCTGCAGTCAGCAGGGACATCTCCAACTAGAGCAGGTTGCTCAGAGCCCCAGACAACGTGACCTGGAATGATTCCAGGGATGGGACATCTGCCACCTCTCTGGGCAGCCTGGGACAGGGTCTCACCAAGCTCAGTCTACACAATTTCTTCCTTCTCTCTTTTAGTTTAAAACCATCACCCCTTGTCCTGTCACAACAAGCCCTGCTGAAAAGCTGATTCTCACCTTTCCTGTAGGCCCTTTAAGCACTGGAAGGCTGCAGTAAGGTCTACCTAGAGCCAGGATCATTTTTCTGGCTCCCTGGAGCTAAGCTCTGGAGAAGCAGCTCCACGGTTCCGGCTTGCTCTGGCTAATGAGATTACACACTCAACGGGTTAGAGCCTAGCAGTCAGAGTGAGACCTTGACAGGGAGGTGGATCCAGGGGTGGCTGAGCCATGTGAGTCCTGAGGGCCTCAAATTGACAGGAAATCAGAAAACGAGCCATGTTTGTGGAAGGAGAATCCCCTGGGAGCTGCTGAGCACGAACACAACAGCTCCAGCTTGGGAATCTCCAGATCATGGGTCACTGGAGAGCTTAGGGTTAGGGGCCACTGCCCATGTGTCACTGCTGCCTCTCCCCAACCTCCTGCATCCTCTCTCTGGGGTGGGTACCCCGAGCTGGCGCTGAACCCGCTGCCCTCATGCAGGTTTGACAGCAATGCCTCAGCCAGCTCTTCCAGCGGTGACAGGGACAGTGACCGTGACGAGAAGAAGCCAGCCAAGAAGGCCAAGATTGTCAAGGACTGCAAGTCCCGCAAGAAGCAGCTGGAGGTGAGGGACTCCTGCTGAGGGGTGCTAGGGAGCAGGACCCAGGGAGATATGGGTCACAGCCCAACCAAGCTGCTCTATCTCAGCCTCCTGAGTCAGTTGTATCGTTTTGGTTGGAGAGACCTTTAAGATCACCAAGTCCAACCATTAACCAGCACTGCCACATTCTGGCCTGTGCCACACTGCCCAGGTTGGTTATCCAAGCCTAGCTCCTGCAGATGAGTCTGGCTGCAGTATCTTGCATCAGACCCTGGCCCAGATTGCCCAGAAAGATGGTAGATGCTCCATCCCTGGAACCATTCCAGGTCAGGTTGTTCAGGGCTCTGAGCAACCTGCTCTAGTTGGAGATGTCCCTGCAGACTGCAGGGAGTTGGACTAGATGAGCTTGAAAGGTCCTTTCTAAGCCAAACCAGGCAGTGACTCTGTGATGGAGGCAGCTGGCTGAGACCCAGCCCCTTGGCTTGTGGCAGCCCCAGGTCCCCAGGTCTTGAGTGGTTGGTACCATCTGAGGATTTCATCCTTGTTCTCTCTGCTTCCTGTTTCCTAGAGTAAGAAAGGGAAGGACCCCAATGCTCCTAAGAGGCCCATGTCAGCCTACATGCTCTGGCTGAATGCCAGCCGGGAGAGGATCAAGTCAGAGCACCCTGGAATTAGCATCACAGACCTGTCCAAGAAGGCTGGCGAGCTCTGGAAGGCCATGTCCAAGGAGAAGAAGGAGGTGAGAGATGGTCTAGCTGGGCCTGGACCTGAGGAGGCCTGGTGGGCTCCACAGATGGAGTTAGGGAAGGGAGCGTGGCTGTGGGGAGGTGGTCTCTGGGCTGAGGAGCTGTTGGGTGAGCATTGGCTTGGTCCAAGTTGGTGAGGGATGCAGTGGGACTACTGAAGCGTTGTGGGTGGGGACGGTGTTGGGTGCTGATGGTGGTGGAGGAGGAGAGAAAGTCCTGCTGACCTTGTGCTCCTCTGCAGGTATGGGATAGCAAGGCAGAAGATGCCAGGAGGGATTATGAGAAGGCCATGAAGGAGTATGGCATAGGCAGCAAGTCGGAGAACTCCAGGGCGTGAGTGTGCAGGGCCTTATCCCTCCAAAACCAGGCTGTTCCCAGCACTGTGCTGGGCTTCACCCCTCCAAAACTGGCCATTCAACCACCACAGGGCTGAGGGGTGAAGAACATCCTTAGCTCTGTGGTGCCAGGGCTGTCAGAGGGTGATGCTTCTCCTCTCCCTTCCACCTAACATGCTTGCAGGGAGAGGTCAAAGAAGAAGAAGAAGAAGCAGGAGAAACAGATGAAAGGGAAAGCCGAGAAGAAAGGTGCCACCTCCAAGTCCTTGTCCTCCAAGTCCCCTGCCAAGAACATGAGCGACAGCTTCAAGAGCAAAGAGTTTGTCACCAGTGATGAGAGCTCCTCTGCGGAGAGCAAGAAGGAGGTGAGGGCCTGGGTGGGGAGGGGAAGGGACCTGCTCCTCCCGGGGACCCTCTGCTGCCTTCTGTCACATCCCCCTGGGCAGGGGTGGCCTCTCCATGCACTACATGTGTCCCCAATCACCACTGTCACCCCAGGGTGATGGGAGAGTGAGGGGAATGGGAGCTGCTGCCCTGACCTTGTCATCCCTTGCCCTGAACTCTTCATCCCCTGCCCTGACTTCATCACCTGCTGCTCTGACATCATCATCCCCCCCTGCTCTGACCTCATCCCCTGCCCGCAGGACTCAGAGGAGGAGGGGGTGGCCAGCTTGCCCCACAGCTCGGAGGACTCGGCATCGGGCTCGGATTAGCCCCATCCTGCTGGCCCCAGGCTGGTCCCCAAGGGACAGGGACTGGGTGGCCCCATGGCAGGACCTGGCTCAGCCCCAATGCGGGGAGAGGTGGGAACGGGGCTGGAGCCCCCCCAGTTCCTGCTGGGGAGCAGGACCTGTGGGGGGACCCTGGGGGCCCTGTCCCGCCCCAGCCCCGTCCCCATCATTGTACTTTTTTTTTTAACTACTCGGGCTTGTCCTGTCTCATTTCTGCCCTGTTTGATTTTTTTGTATTTTGGGTCTGTTCACGTGGCAACTGGGATTGAATAAAAAAATCACCAAGGCCTCAGTGTGGGCGTGGGATGGCAGCCAGCCCGGAGCTGGTGACCCTTGTCCATCTGTCTGTCTGTCCATCCTTCCCACCGTGGGGCCTGCTGTGTCCATCCTTCCCTATCTGTCTGTCCGTCCATCCTTCCTACAGCAGAGCCAGCTCCGTCAGTTTGTTCTTCTCTATCCATACTTTCCACAGTGGGGCCAGCTCTGTCCGTCCTTCCTCCCCTCAGCCCCTACCCTGCTGCTTCCTGGCCCATGGCCAGCACTGAGCTCACTCGGGTCCATTACAGCCCATCTGATGCCTTTGGGGCTTTCTCCTCCCTGATCAGATTAGCACTGGCCACGGTGGCTGCTTCCTGGCCTGCCTGCGGGTGATTGGTCCCCTGGGCCCTGCCATGTGATTTGCCGGTACTGCGGGGTGGGGGAGGCTGCAGCAGGGTGTTGGGAGCTGCCTGTGTAGTGGGGTGGGGTGTTGGGAGGTGCTGGAGTGTGCTGCAGTGGGGTGTCGGGAGGTGATGGGGTGCAACAGGCTGCCTGTGTGCTGTAGTTGGGATGTTAGGAGATGATGAGGTGCCATGAGCCGGCTGTCTGCTGTGGTGAGATGTCAGGGTGTCATGGGCTGTTTGTGTGCTGTGGTGGGGGTGTCAGAGGTGATGGGGTTTCACGGGCTGGCTGTGTGCTGTGGTGGGCTATTGGGTTGGTGGTGGGGTGTTTCAGGCTGCGTGTATGCTGCGGTGTGGTGATGGGATGTCATGGGCTGGCTGTGCGCTGTGGTGGGGTGTGTGCTGCCATGGACTGTCAGCTGGGGAGAGCATGGGGTGTTGTGAGCCAGCCTGTGTGTAAGCCAGGAAGGAGCTGAGGTACCATGGGTGGGTGTGGGCTGTAGCTAGGTGTTAGCTGGGAGGGTCTGGACGTCATGGGCTGTGGTTGGAGTTTTGGGGAGGTCCTGGTGTTCCACAGGTTGACTGTGTGCTGCGGTGGGGTGTCAGTAGGTGATTGTAGAACTACAGATTCATTTAGGGTGGAAAGGACTTCTATGATCAAGTCTAACCTTCAACCCAACACTACCCTGGCCACTAAACCATGTCCCTCAGCACCACCTCTCCACATCTTCTGAACCCTTTCAGGGATGGTGACTCCACCACTGCCCTGGGCAGCCTGGGGCAATGCTTAACCACTCTTTCAGGGAAGAAGTTGTTCCTGATGTCCAGCCTAAACCTCTCCTGGCACAGAATCACAGAATCGTTAGGGTTGGAAGAGACCTCCAAGATCATCAAGTCCAACCATAACACCCCAACCACAGCACATAGTAACTTGAGGCTATTTCCTACTGTCACATCAACTTGTTCCTTGCCCCATGGCCAAGTCCTCTCACCAACACCACTCCTCCGACCCTCCCTCCTCCGGAGCTGCTCTAGCCTCTTTCGATGGTGTTGGAGGAGTAGGGACGCGGCGCCTCTTTATCCTTACACCTGTTTTCTATGGTTCTCCCTGCCACGCGGCGCCAGGGCCGCTCTATCCCATGGCTCTCGTTGGTTGGCGGAGGGGAGGGGGGCGTGACCCAGCGGTTGGAGAACGGGGGTCGGGTTGAACCGGGGGAAGCGGGAACCCACTGGGCCTGTGGTGCCCGCCGGCGCCGAAGCCCCGTGGCTTTGGCCCCGGCGGGTACCACGGACCCGGTATTTTCGCCCTGCAAATCGAGTGAGGGGCTCCGTTGCCACGGCAACACGACTAGGCCCGCAGGCTGCGGCCTACCCAGCTACTCGAGCAGAGGCTTCGTTGCCGGGGCAACGCGACTAGGCCCGCAGGCTGCGGCCTACTCAGCTACTCGAGGGGAGGCTTCGTTGCCGGGGCAACGGGGGTAGGCCACACTGGAGTGGCGTGCCGGGGAGGGGAGAGTCGGACACGGACCCGCATCCCGAGGCCTCGTCACCCGTCGCGGGGGCGGGAAACGGGAGCGATGGCTTCCAGATGTGGGCTGGGGGTGGTCGGAGGCGGGGCGGGGAGGGGAGGGCAGGGCCGGGAGGAGGCACCGAGCGGGTTTTTCCTGTCCCCGCAGCCCCGGTGAGTCACGGGAGAGGCAGCGGCAGCGTGAGACTCGTGGGGACGGCAACACCCCCCCACCTCGATTCCCCTCACCCGTGTGTCCCCCACACCACTCCCACCTCGGACATGAGGCTGCTGTGGGAAAGGTGAGTGGTGCACCCCGTGGCCCCTGCGATGGGCCTGGAGAGGTCAGGGCGGTGCTCCTGGCCTCAGAAGGGCTGGCTGGAGGGTCAATGAGGTGATGTCGGCCCCAGGAGGGGCTGGGGAAGCTGGTTGGGGTGTCAGGGGTGTATTTCTAGCCCTAGAGGGGCTGATTTCGGGTCAGGGGTGTGCTCCCGGCCCCAGGAGAGGCTTGATTGGGAGGTCAGGGGGGTGCTCTCAGCTCCAAGAGGGTCAGAGGAGGCTGGTTGGTGGAGTCAGGGCTATACTTCTGGCCCTAGAGGGGCTGGCTGGGGGGGTCACTGGGGTGCTCCCAGCCCCAGAGAGGTCAGGGAGGGGCTCTTTGGAGGATCAGAGGGGGCTGACACATGCTATGGGGCTCTTGGGGTGGCAAAGGATTGAGGGTTGGCACGGCATGAGGGGCTTGGCTTGGGGTTGGCACAGGCCAACAGGGGGAGAGGACTGACTGGGGCAAACTGGGGTGCGTTGGGGTGCCAGAATAGGCTAACACAGGACTGGGGTAGGTAAACAAGGAAGCACACGGTGTTTAGGGGTTCACGGTGGGCAAGGGTCAGGGGTACACATGAGTAGGGGCTGTAGGAGAGGTACAAACAGAGGGGAATTGACACAGGATGTGGGGTCACTGTGCCAAGCCCGGTCGGTGCAGGTGAGCTGGTGAGATGGTGTACAAAGGGTGGGACTGGTGACGAGAGGGTTGGCCGCGCGGTAGTGGCTGGCACATGTCTGGGTGCCAGCACAAGTGGACATGAGAGTCAGGCAAAAGGTCAGGACAATGCGCTGGGTCCCCTCAGAGTCAGGGCAAAGGGACACTCCCTGAAACACATCTCCCTCTTCTCTTTCCACAGGAGCTGACCTCACACTGTGTCCCCCAAGTCCCAGACCTGCCATGGCCTCGCAGCCACAGCCCCTGCACCCACCTGTACCCTGTGCCGCCGCTGCAGGCACTGGGCTGGAGGCTGGCAGCCCTGAGAAAGGTCTGTGCCTGTGGGGCAGGGGGTTTGCTAGTCTGCCCTGTGCTGGGGCAGCCCTCACTGGGTTGCCAGGCTGGTGCCCAGGGTCGGTTCTGACCTCAGTGCTGCCATGGGGCTCCTCTGATTTAGTGTTTCTCCTCCCTGCAGGCCCTGCTCGCCCCAAGCCGCCTGTCCGGCCCAAGCCACGGGTGCTACCCAAGCCAGCCGTGCCCGCCAAGCCCTCCCTGCCATACCCCATGCCGGGACCACAGCACCCACGCCCAGAATTGCCCTCAGCCGAGAAGATGAATCGCCTGGCTGGGCCCCAGCCCTATGGTGGGGGCAGCGTGGGGGGACCCCTCCGGCGTCCCTCCTTCACCATCAGGTCACCCAAGACCCCCAATGGGAAGGGGCTCCCATCCCCTCCGGCTACAACTGCTGAGGACCCATCCCTGATCCCCACTGAGGGTGTGTCCCCTGCCCTGCCAACCCCTTCTCGCAAGGGCCCGGCTCCCTTCAAGGTGACGCCAGTGCCAGTGGCTACCAAACCCAAGCAATTTCCTGGCACCACGGTGGAGTTGATCCTGGCCAAGATTGACGGCAGGGAGGGCCCGGGGAGCCCCGACCGAGCCCGGCTCTCACCCTTCTGCCCTGAGCCCTCCTCTCGCTTTGCATCCAAGACCTTCACGACCTTCTGCAGGCATCCCAGCGGGGAGGGAGACAGAGGCCCCCCTGCCAGAGCCCCTGAGGTACCTGAACCCCCGGTGCGTGAACCAGGTGCAGGCAGTGATGGCCCTCTGGTCGCTGACACAAGGTGAGGGGATGGGGGATGCTGCCCGAGGTGTCCTGGGGGCAGGATAATGGAGCTAAGGGCACGGGGCTGGCATAGTGCCTTGAGCTGTCGCCCAGGGAAGGCTGAGCTGTGCCGGGCGGTGTGCTCCGACCGCAGGAACCAGCTGTCCTGAGCCAGGAGCTGCCTCGGGGGCACGAGCCAACCGGCTGTGCCACTGCCTGTTCTGGGGCCACCCTGGGGCTGGGAGTAATGGCCAGGGGGTCACTCCCCTGCAGAATTATTCCCCTTTTCCCAGCCTTGCTGGTTTTGGCGTTGGAGGGCAGTGGGAGTGGGTGATCAGGGCACTCCTGGCTGCAGGATGTGCTGGGTGTGAGCTAGCCCCTGGCCGTGCTCCAGGAGCCAGGCAGTGCTGGGAAGGTGAGGCGGGGTCTGTGAGAGAGACTCACTCTTCAAAGGACTGAAAACTTCTGGAAGGAGTATTTTGGCCCATTCACCTCTCTGCTCTCCGCAGTCAAAACCTCACTGGTAGTTCAGTGCTAGTTTTGGGTTCAGCAGCAGCTAAGGGCTTTGCTCAGCCTCATTTTGTGGCCAGGATGGGAGGTGTGGGGTGGGAGGTGAGGGAGGAGGGCAGAGTCCTGCAGAGGGATGTAAATCATTTAAATTCATCCTCCTTGCCTGTTTTCCCAGCAGCAGCTGTACCCCAGCTGTCCCACGTTGTGCTGGGGACCCCCATGGACACCGGAGGTCACCGTCTCCCCCTGATGTGAGTCCTCGCCTAGCCCTCCTGTGCTGCAGCCACTCTGCTCCTGGGCTCTCTCCTTTGGGGCTCTCCTGTCTCTCCGGGGCTCACTCTCTGCGGGGTGCGTCTCTCTCTGTTCTCCTCAGGGGACAGGGTGCCCCCGTGCTGGGTGCCCAGAGGGGGTGGCATGTGCCAGCACTGTGCCAAGGTGTGGGCAGGGCACAGCTGTGAGTCACCAGCTGGGGTTTGGTGACCCAGCAGGTATGTGACAGGGCAGGCCCTTTTGGGCTCCCCACCAGCTCCCCACCATCTCCCCGTGCTTGGGGCGGTGACTGGGACGCCAGGCTGTGGGGACACTGTGGTGACAGCTCAGGCAGCAGCACCGGGTCACCCTGGCAATGGGAGCAGACCCTGGGCACCCTGATGTGACACTGGCAAGGGGCTGCCCAACCCAATAGTGGGGTGTTATATGTGTGGGGTTACTTCCTCCTCCTTCATTTCTTCCTCTCCCTCTATCTCCAGAGGGTGGGGGCTTGGGGAGNTTGTCCCCAGCTGGACCATTCCTTGGCTCCTCCCACTCTCCTGGTTCCCCTCACACCCCTGGCGAGGGGTCCACCTGTAGTACCAGCCCCTCCGGCACCCCCAAGCTGACACCCAAAGCCACCTGTCTCCCTGACACCCCCGAGTTGCCCCCCAGAGCCACTTGCCCCCCCGGCTCCCCTGAGGCTGCCACTCAGTACCCAGCACCCCCCAGCCCACCCGTGGCTAAAGCCTCTCGTCCCCCAGGCTCCCCAGAGGGACCTGACGACTCACCGGTGTCCCCACAGCCCCTCGAGGGGACAGTTCCCTCTCTGCAGGACTCAGGGCTCCGGCACTCTTCAGAGGGGGTGCTGCAGCTCCCCACAGCGGGACTGGGCCTGGGGATGCTGGGGGGCTTGCTGGGCACCCTGCCCTCTCCTGGGGAGCCGCTGCTGGAGCCGTCCCTGGGTAGAGAGTCCAGCTGGAGCCTTTCCCAGTCCTTTGAGTGGACATTCCCCTCACGGGGGGCACGGCAGCCCCTGGCCCTGGCCCTGGCCTGCTCCCCCATCCCAGACATGACTGATTCAGGGCTCCCTGAGGAGGGTCAGAAACCAACCCCCAGTCCCCCGTGCTCCCGGGGGGACAGTGGCTCTGAGGGGGCTCCCTGTCCAGGGGGTCCTGTGGCCCAGCAAGAGGCTGATGGCTCAGCAGCAGAGGAGGAGGAAGGGGAGGCAGAACAGGGTGCCACAGTGCCATTTCTCTGCGTGACAGAACCTAGCCAGGACCAGGCTGAGCCTGAGGCCCTCACTGAGGCTATCTCTTCGGATCAAGAGCCACCAGATCCAGCCACTGTGGCCAGCTCAGACTCGGCCTGGTCACCTGTGGGTGACTGCCCGGTGAGCCTGCAGAGCCCAGGTGGGCCATGCCATGCTGAAGGACCTTTGAGGGGCTGTGACGCCCACCACGACCCAGGCTGGCTGACAGAGCTGCTCGCATCGCCTGGGGCCCACGCCACAGGGCCTGGTTCTGCAGACACAGAGGGGTCAGAGGTGAGAGGACATGGGAGCAGGCAGAGGGGTTAACCAGGCCACCGTGTCGGTGTGGTGTGGGGCTCCTCACCATAGAATATTGGTACGGGTTGGTTGGGTGGGGACTGAGTTGGAGAGCTGGGCCTGGGCCCTCTGTAACCCCCTGTCCCTGTGTCACTGTCTGCCCCCAGGACCTGCTTGGCTGGTCACGGAAGGACCTGTGCAGTGAATTTGGCATTGGCAGAGCTCACCATAGTGGCACCTTTGGCTGGAGCCATGAGGCTGTGGGGGAGAGAGAGTGGCCTGGAGAGATGGAGCAGGACAGGGAATTCGGGACCAAACCAACCTGGGACAGCCCCTGCAGTGCCCGGGATGGGGAGCAACCAGACAGGGCCTTCGGCACTGACTGGGGCAGTGATTACAGAGGGACAGAGCTGGAGGGGGGGTCCAGGCTGGGCTGCAGTGACTGGCCCCAGTCCCATGGCATGGGAGAGAGCTGCTTGCGAGATCCTGACTTTGGCACACCCAAGTGGGGCACAGGCTATGGCTTGGGCAGCGGTGAGGAGACAGGCACTGGCATGGCACAGTGGAGCAGCAGCCACAGCATGGAGCATGGCCAGCAGCAGGGTGAGGAGTCAAGCTGGGCTAGCAGGTATGGCCCTGGTGGCCCAGAGGGCTGTGACAAGGATGTCATATCTGCCTGGGCTGGTGAGTACAGCAGTGGTGGGGCAGAGATGAAGAACAGGGAGCTCACCACAGGCTGGGTCAGTAAGTACAGCAGCAAAGATGCCGAGGCCAAGGACAAGGATTTTACGCTGGGCTGGGCTGGCAGATCCACCACTGGGGATACAGGGAGCCCAGAGAAGTTCAGCCCTGACCAACCAGCCTGGGACAGCCAGTACAGCACCAGAGACATGGAGAACCAAGACAGGGAGTTCAGCCCCAGCAGACCAGCCTGGGATGACAGATACAGCACCAGCAACATGGAGACCCAGGACAGGATGTTCAAATCCAGCGGACTGACCTGGGATGATGAGCAGAGCACCAGAGACATGGAGACTCAGGACCAAGAATTCAGCCCCAGCAGAGCAGCTGAGGCCAGCAAGCACAGCACCAGGCATGTGGAGACCAGGGTCAGGGAGTACAAACCCAGTAGACTGGTCTGGGATGACAGGTACAGCATTGGGGAGGTGGAGACCCAGGACAGGGAGTTCAGCCCCAGTAGGCAAGCCTGGGACAGCCAATACAGTACCAGGGATGCAGAGACCCCAGATGGGGACATGGAGAGCCAGGACAGGGAGTTCAGCCCTGGCCGACTGGCCTGGGATGAGTATAGCAGCAGAGAGATGGAGACCCAGGACAGCAGGTTCAGCCCCAGCAGACCAACCTGGGGTGACAGATGCAGCACCAGGGACATGGAGGCCCAGGACAGGGACATGGAGAGCCAGGACAGGGAGTTCGGCCCCAGCAGACTAGCTGAAGCCAGTGAGTACTGCAGCAGAGATGTGGAAACCCAGGACAGAGCCACAGAGAGCCAGAACCAGGAGTTCAGACCCAGCAGATCAACCTGGGATGACAGATGCAGCACTAAGGACATGGAGACCTGGGACAGGGATGTGGAGACCCAGGAGTGGGAGTTCAGCCCCAGCAGACTGGCTGAGGTCAGTGAGGACACCAGCAGAGACATGGAGACCCAGGACAGAGCCACGGAGAGCCAGGAGTGGGAGTTCAGCCCCAACTGCCTGCCCTGTGCCAGCAGATCCAGCTCTATAGATGTTCAGAAGGGAGTTGGAGGGTTTCATCCCTGCCCACTGAGCTGGGCTGGGGAGTGTGGCCTTGGCCAAACCAAGCCGGGTGATGCCTTTGGTGTCAGGGAGGACAATTCCCTGGGCTCCCATGTCCCCAGTGCCCTGGTGCGGGAGCCTGGCTGGGGCAACACCCACCAGCAGGAGCACAGTGCCACTGAGAGCAAGGACCAGGCCAAGGAGCTGGAAGGAGCCATGTGCCACAAGCAGTTTGGTGTCATGGGGACTGAGCAAGAGCTGGATCCTGGTAGTGCTCGAGTGTCACTGGCTGACTCTGTGTCCTGGGCTGCTGGAGCTAGGTCTGGGGGCCAGCAGGAGCCCCTGGGAGACTGGCACAAGGACCTCTCCTTTGGCACGCTGTGTGCCACCAGCTGTCTGGACACCAGTGATGCCAGAGGGGCTGGAGTGAGCCAGGCCTGGTCAGCAGAGCCGCGCTGGAGCCGGGACATGGGTGCAGGTGGATGGAGCGTGGAGCCACGTGATGCTGAGGCCAAGCACCGGGAATGGGCGAGTGCCTTCAGTGCCCGATGTGCCGCACGGAGTCATGACTTGGGCACCAGGGAGCAGAGCACAGGAGAGGACACCAGCTTGGACGGGTAAGGAAGGTGCTAGTGAATGGAGCACAGCCCAGGGGAGGGGTCTGTCCCTTGGGTGTCCGATGCCATGGGCCTCATCTGGTGTCCTGCCATGCCTCTCATGGCTGGGGACCTGCTGCCAGAGATCCCTGTCCCCAACTTCCACCTTTCCCCTCCAGCCCTGCAGCTGCAGCTGGAGCTTTCTGAGGGCTTTCAACCTGTCCCAGCAGGATCTTGAGCTGATCCAGGAAGGGGTGGTGCCTTTGGGGCTCCTTGTGCCTGTCTCCATCTGACATGGGGAACCGCATACAGAATTTGGGGGGTGCTGGTGTTCCCTCACCCCTCAATAAAGCCACAGCCCTGTGCCCTTATCACTTTGTCAGGATATGGGAACCCTGATTTCAGCCAAACTTGCAGAGCTGGGGATTCCCAAAGGGACAAATTCCCTTAAAAGTAAGGATCTCAGGAGGAGGGAAGTGAAAGCCCCGTGGACTTGGGAAGGCCTCAGCCTGTGTGGGATGGGAAGGACCCCTTGCCCCTACCCTGGGGGGTGTGGGATGCCCTGCCCACAGACTTCCCACACTCCTGATCCCTCTCCTCCTGCCTCTGGGGCTCTTTGGTCATCTGGTGACCCCCTGGACACCTGACTGCTCTCTGCCCCAAGGAGGAGGGGTGGCCTGAGTCCCCCATGAGCCTGGCAGCGCTCTTTGGCCTCCTCAGACCCGAACTTCTGCCCCAGCTATTGGGAAGGGGCTTGGGGGAAACTTCCCAGAGGTGCCACACCCTTGGTGTGACATTCTGGGTGAAGAGAGTGCATCCCGGACACCTGGGAGCAGCATTTGGCCCTCCCTGTGCCTCAGTTTCTCCCGGAGGGGGGTTCAGGGCAGGGCAGGGTCCATGTCAGCTGGAGCCAGAAGAGCTCCAGGGTCTCCTCTTACCTCCTCAAGCAGAAGCATCCATCCCCTGGACCCCAGCGTGCCGATGGGAGTCACAGCTCCCCCCCCAGCAATGGAACCCCCTCAGAGTGAGCCACCCAGCCCCACTGAGGAGCAGAGGGACCACCCTGAGCCCCCCCTGAGCCCTGGGGCCTCCTCTCCCATCCTGGGGGCTGCTGGTGGGACCTTGCTGGACATGGGGAGCGAAGGAGCCCCATCGGAGCACCTGGATGGGGGGAGACCACCCAGCCAGGAGGAGAAGGAGCTCTCCCTGGGCAGCCCCCAGCCTGAGGCTCCCATGGACAACCCCAGAGGGGAGGAATTCACCTTCCTGGAGGTGAGTGAGTGGGGAGGGGGCAGCTCCCAACCCCCTTGCATGGCCCTGGGGTGCTTCTCTGGGGTCCCTGCTACTTTCTCCCACTGTGGACAGGGGACTCTGCCTGAAGGCATACTGCTGATTTGGGCTCTCCAGTGCTGTCGGAGTGTCTGCTGGCTGGGTGGGGGTCCAAGAGCTCCCCCAACACTGGCACTGTCCCTGTCTCTGTCCCTGTTCCTGGGCTCACAGGACACGGAGATCCTGGACAGCAGCATGTACCGCAGCAAGGCCAGCCTGGGCCGCAAGAGACCTCACCGGGCACCAGCCTTGCGCCTTGGGGCCGCTGCTGAGGGGGACACCTGGATCTTCAGGGACTCCACGGGTGAGAGCTGGGCAGGGACCACAGCAGAGGAACAGGGATGTTGGGAGTGGGACAAGGACCATGGGAGGACAATGAGAGCCACAGGATAGGGATAGGCACATGGCAGAAGGACAGGGACCACTGGAGGAGGACAGGAACCCCAAGAAAGGGACAGGGACCACAGCAGAGGGATGAGGACCTCAGGAGAGGGTCAAGGATCATGGCAGAGGGATGGGGACCATGGGAGAGGAACAGGAGCACAGGAGAGGGCTAGGACCCTGGGTGGGGAGAGGGATGGGGACCCTGGGAGGGGCATAGCATAGTTGTCTATCCTCACAGAGGTGTCTCACAGTGAAACTGTCCATGTGTCGCCTCTCAGAGCCCTGTCACACCCATCTGGCAGCGTCTGAGGATGAGGAGGAGGCAGTGGAGGAACCCAAGAGCCGTCGGGTGCGATCATCCCCATTGGGCAGGGGTGTGAAGGTGCCACTGTTCCCCGGGCTCAACACAGCTGTGCTCAAGGTGGGGACACTGGGTGAGGGGGAACACCTCGAGGAGTTCACCCGGGGAGGGGAAACTGAGGCAGGTTGGGGCGGAGGGGAGGCACTGGGGGGATTTAGGGGGATTTGGGCCAATGTGCCGGCCTGACCTCACTCCCCTGTGACCAGGCCAAGCTGAGGGGCCGCAACCGCTCAACCGACGAGGGGACAGTGCTAGGGGACAGCAAGGGAGCCCCTGGCAAGGAACCCCACGTGCAGCGATCCAAGTCCCTCAAGATCCCCGGGCTGAGTGGGAAGCCCCCAGCTTTACCCCCCAAGCCTGACAAGTCCTCAGGGTGAGTGTGGGGGGCACAAGATCCTCCTGGAGAGGGGGGAGAGTGGCTCAGGATGGGGAAACAGAGGCTTGGGGGGCACCTAGGTGGGTTTGGGGACAGCTGGGGAGCCTTGAAAGCCCCAGACAATGGCACCCCCCTCGCTGCCTGCTCCCCTCTGTCCACCCAAACCCTGTGGAGCAGCCATCAGCAAGGGCTCCCCTTGGCTGAGCCCCAGGAGAGGGTCACTCTGTGTCCCCAGAGGGTCTCTCTGAGTCAAAGGGGGTCGGTCTGGTCCCAGGGGTGTTGTGGGGGCCTTGTGTTGATGCTGTGTGACACCTCCAGGGCTGCGGCATCCCCTCCACACTGGCTGCAGGCGCTGAAGCTGAAGAAGAAGAAACCTTGAGCAGGTGAGTGTGGAGTGTGGGGAGCTTGGGGGTTCCCAGGCCAAGCTGGACCCTTGGGGATCTGTAGCTGGGCCCCACCCTGTATTCCCTTACATGTCCTGGGGAGGGCTGGAGAGGGACATGCAGGCAGAGAGGTGGCCATGGTGGCCCTGTATGTCCCCATGTTCCTGGGGCAGCACCCCCACTCCTGTCTGCTCTGCTAGGACCCCCTCTGGACTGAGCCCCACCAGGGCAGGGTCCTCACCGTCCCCTTCCCCATTCTGTCTCTTCCAGGCTCATACCCAAGACTGTCACCACTGTCCCCACAGGTCAGGCCTGAGGACACTCACACACATCTATGCACTTTGTACGATGCTCGCAGGGCTCCATCCTCCCACCCTGACACTTCCTCCTGCTCCTGGTGTCCCCTTGGTCCCTGTCCCAGGGGCTGGGCAGTGGCAACCAGCCCCCTCCCTCCCCTTGCCACTACTCCTGTACCACCCTCTGAGAGAGCAGCAGCAGCTCAGGATGTTGGTGCCACTTCGACAGGACAATAAAGCTCTGATGGTTGTTTTGGGAGGGCTGTGGCTCTTCTCTCACCTCCCCCGTGGTGCTGGGGGGACATGGGCATGGGGAGTGCCACCAGGAGGAGCTCTGGCTTAGCCTGCAGCTGAGGGTGCCCTCACCTTGGCCCATGGGTGCTACTGGGCTGGTGGAGTGTAAATGCCTCTCCTGGGTGCACTCAGATCCCCCATGGGTGCCTGCCCAGGGGAAGTATGTGCAGCCATGCCTGTCCTTCCACACGCAGACCCCCTCACAAGGACCTACACAGGTACTCACCCACNCTGCCCATGCTGTCAGCTGCCCATGTGCCCACCCTGGCACCCAACATGTGTCCAGGCCCTTTCCTGCCACCCACCCACTGCTGGGCACTGGGCTCCAGGCTCACCTTGAGAAGGAGAGATGCCACCTGGCTCCTACCTTCCAGCCCTGCCTAAGGGGGGTGGCCCTGGTGAGATCAGGGAGCAGAGCTCCCAACACAGACACTGTGAGCGTGTGCCCGTGCTCCCCAGGATGGCACCCTCAGGGCTGGTTGTCCTGGCAGAGCCTGGCAGGAGGAGAGATCAGAGGGAGGGTTGTAGCCAAGGAGTTGGTGCCTCCCTGGTGGGGTGTGGATAACTTGAGGGGCTGTGGAGGAAGTCGCCAAATCCCACTTGGTGCCACAGCCACTGGCACAGGGTGCCCAGGGTGGGCTCTGTGCCAGGCCTGGTGCGTGTCACACAGATCCAAGCTGGACGCTGGGTGGCTCAACTCTTGCCGGGCAAGAGAAGAGCCAGGAGCTGGTCTGAGGCTCCTACTTGCCCTCAGCTCTGTCTGGAGGCTATGGCCAAATCTCAGCCTCTTGTCCCCAGGTGTGGCCACCTGACATGGCTCCTTTGGAGCTGTTGATTCTCTCAGCTCCCTGAGCACCACACCCCACAGCATCACAGATATGGGTGATGTTATCAGCCTTGTGCTGCAATCCCCACAGCATTGGGGCCCCTCACCCGGCCCTGGCTGCTCTGGGGGTCTCCAGCTGGCTGTGGGGGTCAGCCCAGAGCCGTGGCTACACCAGAACATCACAACTGCACCCAGGATTGTGCATAGGGTGGCTAGGGGTGGCCAGGGACCATTCAGCTTCCCCTCCCCAGCATTGCTGGAAGGTTAGTACCTGTTCTCTGGCATTACCCACAGGGGATAAAAATAGCTGAAACAGTTATTAATAACGATCCTTGTTCCCTGTGGGAACATCTCTCTTTGTGGTGGCTTCTGGCAATACTAAAGCTGTAATTAGCATTTATTTTATTTTCCTATTTTTTTCCATTTATTAGCTATTGGCTTAAGTAACATCTTCCCCAGGCAGGTCTGTGTGGGGTGCTGAACCCTTCACACACACCTCAGGTTTTCACTGTGGTCAGCAGCCAAAACCTTTACTAGCCTCCATTTTTAGCAGCTTTTAATTTTAATTCTCCAGAGCTAAGTTCCTCAGCCCCGCACCTTACACCCACAGGGCACATTTCCCTCCCCACCACCCTCCCAGTTCTTAGAGTGTTTTATTACTCCTTATCTCTAGCTGGTTAAGTCCTGGTTTGCCCTCCCTGGCTAAGGCTTTAGCTGCCCTGTGGGTTCCTTTGGTGGCAGGTTTGATGGCCACCATGCTCCCCACCTTGGACCCCAGCTGCTACCTGACCCCCAGCCCCATTTCCCAGCCCCATCCCTCATTTTATCTAATTTTGGAGACCCTTCCAATCCCCACACCCCCTCTCTTTGCTGGGGTAGGGGTCCCACTGAACCTGTGGGGGGTTGCTGGGGGATGTGGCTGTTACCAGCACTTGCCCTCATCCCCTGTCCATCCACTGCTGATGTGTGAGTTCTGGCCTCGCCATTCCCACAGCCTCCTCTTCACCATTTACCTTTTCTACAGCCAACAGCTCTTCTGCTCCTCCAGCCCTTGCCCAGCCCAAGCCCACCCAACTTTTCCCAGCCCCAAAGGGGCACTTGAGGCTTTTCCGACTTTATTTTTTGCCAAGTCACTTGGCTTCTCCAGAAACTTTTCCCAAATCTGTAACTGCAAGAGCTCAGCCCTGGTGGGACAATCCTGTCCCACAGCTCAGCTATGCCCCACCGAGCCAGGAGCTTTCTTCCTCCTCCTCCTCTTCCTTCTTCTGCTCCCTCCCAATGTTCTATTTTTGGGAGTGGTTGTTCTTCTCCCTCGGCTCAGCTGAAGGTATTGCTGTGTTCAGCACCTTTGCTGGACCGCGAACCCTGCACAGAGCTGCAGCGGGAGCTCACTGTCACCGCTGACTCCTTCAGCAGAAGATGCCTTAAATGGTTTGGGGTTTTTTGTGGGCTAGGGGAGGGGGATCTCGGACCTCCCACATCCTGCAGTTTTGGTAAACACCTGAAGGTCTCCCCAGGAGGGAGAAATGGAGCCCTGGCAAGTAGGGACCCTCCTGGTGCCACCACCTCGCAAAATGCAAAACCTGGAAGCAAAACGTAAAAGCCCAAGTGCAAAACACCAAATGCTGATCACCAAATGCCAAATCGCACCAAATGCAACCCCCCCAGGTGCCACACCCACTGCAAACATCCAATGCAATACCTGATCTGCAGCACCCAGAGGTGACATCCCAACTGCACATGGGACCTGCTGGGTGCTGGATCCCCACCGGCCCTGGAGAACCCCCTGACCACTCTGGCGCTGCTGCTGCCCCGAACCTGGGCACAGACTCAGGGTGAGCAACTGCCCCCCGGGGGGCAGGGAGGGGACAGAGCTTATCGCAAGGGTTGATGCTTTGACACTTGGGTGAGAGCTTGGTAAAACTCCCAGGAAGGAGCCAGATGGTGGAAGGGGAGCTGTGAAATTTCCCACGGGGGCTCTTCCCGTCCCTCTCTCCTGTGTCCTGTTTGTCCTGTCCATCCCATCAAGGAGGAGGAGGAGGAGGGCGGAGGAGAAGGAAGGGGAGGTAACGGGTGGGATTCGCTGGGCTGAGCTCAGAGGCCAGAGGAGCTGGAGAGCCCCGGGATGAGCTGAGCTGAGCTGAGCAGAGCCCAGCACCGGCAGGATGGAGGAGGTGACAGATACCTACAGCTATGGGGACAACGAGACGGATTGCGAGTATGCAGAGTGGGGCCCCTCTCTGGCCCTGCTCCCTGCCATCTACCTGCTGGTCTTCCTGCTGGGCACGGCGGGTAATGGGCTGGTCCTCTGGACCATCTTTAAGGGTGGCTGCGACCGCCGGCGCTCAGCTGACACCTTCATCGCCAACCTGGCTGCTGCCGACCTCACCTTTGTGGCCACCCTGCCACTGTGGGCTGCCTACGCCTGGCTGGGCTACCACTGGCCCTTTGGCACGGCCGCCTGCAAGGTCAGCAGCTACCTAGTCTTCGTCAACATGTATGCCAGCGTCTTCTGCCTGACCGGGCTGAGCTTCGACCGCTATCTGGCCATCGTCCGGCCCCTGGCCACCGCCAAGCTGCGCTCGCGGGTCAGTGGACTGGTGGCCACAGTAGCCCTGTGGGTGCTAGCAGCTCTACTGGCCCTGCCCGCCCTGGTGCTGCGGCAGGCAGCAGCCCTGGGTGGGGACACCAAGATCACCTGCTACATGGACTATGGGGGTCTGGCAGCCCCGGGGACAGAGGGCGCCTGGGAGATAGGGCTGGGTCTTTCCTCCACAGCCCTGGGCTTTGTGGCTCCCTTTGCAGTCATGCTGACTTGCTACTTCTTCATTGCCCGCACCGTGGCCAGCCACTTCCACAGGGAGCGTGCCGAGGGGCCCCGCAAGCGCAAGCGTCTCCTGACCATCATCACAGTGCTGGTGGCCGCCTTTGGGGGCTGCTGGTTGCCCTTCCACCTGGTCAAGACCCTCTACGTGCTCATGGACCTGGAATTGCTGCCGTGGTCCTGTGGCCTCCATGCCTTCCTCAATAACCTCCATCCCTACTGCACTGGCATCGCCTACATCAACAGCTGCCTCAACCCCTTCCTCTATGCCTTCTTTGACCCTCGGTTCCGCCACGCCTGTGTCGCTCTCCTGTGCTGCCAGACACCTGGCCCCAGCCCCGAGCGCTCTGGCAGCTACTCCTCGGGCCACAGCCACCCTCCTGGTGGGAAGGGGGGGCTGGGCCCGGGGGGCAAGCTGGACCCTGCCACCCAGGAGACGCTCTTCCGTGCCTGATCCCCCTCACCCCCACTCTGATCCATCCTCAGTGTCCCCCGAGCTGGTCTCCTTGGGGGGACCCACCAACCTCTCCTTGCCCCAAGCCTGGCTTGCTTTGGGGACCTCCCACCCACTGCTGCTTGTGGGAAGGGGAAACTGAGGCAGGAGGTGGGCAGAGCCTGGGAGGAGCCCCTGGGGGGCTCAGGCAGAGGTGGCTCCCTTCCCCAGCACCCTGCAGGTCTTTGTCTTTTGTGACAAATAAATGAATTTTGATTTACAAAAAGGAGCAAGTTGTGTGCAGTTGCCTCTAGGGGTGTGTGGGGAGCAAGTTGGGATGGGGAATGCAGTGTGGGGCAGCATGTAGTGGATATGACTGGGGCTTGGGGAGTGTGAGCAGTGTGTGTGTGTGTGTGCACTGTGGGGTGTCCCTGCACCCTGCAGCTGCCCAAATCCCCTCCTGTGTACCCCCCCATGGGCCCTCACTGAACCCTGCTAGGGGCTCAAGCCCAGGACAAACACACTCCCCTCCTGCCTGACTCTTCTCCAGCATGCTCTCTAAGAAAATGCAACAATTCCCATCCCAACACATCCAAGGGTTGCAGCATCAGGATGTAGCTGTTTTAACACCAAAAAAGTGCAGCCTCCACCCCAAGTGTCTGCCATGGGGATAGGTGCCTGCCCTCCCTGCCGCAGCCGTCCCAAATCAGCTCTGATTACATCAGGCAGCCCTATCCCCCCAGATCCCATTTTGGGGCTTTTCTCCTTATCTGAGGCCAGAACAAGCCCTGAGTCACCCTGCGGTGTGAAAATGGGCTGTGGATGTCACCAAACACCCAGGCTCTGAGGGACAAGGACAGGAACAGGGACAGGGATAAGAACTCTTTGGAGCTGGATGGGTTTTGGGGGGGACTGTTTGGAGTTGTATGGGTGTTTTGGGCACCAGGAAGGACAACAGCCTGTGCCAGCCCAGGAGTCTGATGAGGCACCAAACAGCTCCTCTCCCATTTCCCTCCCTGGCTCCTGCTGCTTCCTGAGGCTTTGCTCAAAATAAATCTTCTCCTTAGTTGTTATTTACATCATTTACTCATGATGAACTATCCTGTCTCCTCAGCCTTTGTTCCCACTCAGAAAGGATGCAGGATCATTACTGGATTCCTTGGGCAGCTTCCCGTTGGGAGAGCCTGCTCTAACCTTCCCACTTGCCACCACCTAATTCTGGGAGCCAGTCCAGCTGGAGCTGCCCTGGGCTCTCCTTTGCCCTGACACAGCAAACAGGGAGGTGTCCATGGGACTGTGGGTGGGAAGATCACCCACTGTGGAGCCTTGGGAGCCCTTGCTGGCTGCTCTCATCCCACCAGGAATTTTTTTGGGGGGTTCCTAGTAGTTCTGTTTTGGTCTGAGCTGAGAGAGCTTGGGGAGCAGAAATGCTGCATCTGGGGCCATGTGCTGAAGGGAAATTTGTGGGGGGAAATGTGTTTACATTCAAGGTGCCTTCCAGACTCCCTTGCCACAGAGAGTGCTCTTGATACTGCTCATATGTATGTCCATCTGTCAGTCTGTATGTTCATCCATCCTCCCTCCCTCTATCCATCCACCCCTTCACTCCTCCATCACTTATCCCACCCTCCTACCCCCACCCCACATGTCCCAGCTCTAAGAGGGGGGATGTGATGGCCCAGTTTTTCTGTGGGGAGCCGTGAGGGTGGTTTCCTTTCTGCACTGGGCACGGAAATGGTCACAGGCTCCCTGCCAGCAGAGACAGGAGCCGACGACTTTCCATCCGCCTCTCGGAGATTTCCCTTTCCCTTCCAGGAGGGAAACGTTAGGCTGAGGAGTCTCTGGGGGCAAATGTGAGGACACTTCGGGCACAAACAGGGGGATGGGGGGGGAGGGCCGCAGGGGCCCAGACCACCAGTCGGAAGGAGATAAGGAAGGTGTTGCCTTCCTGCGGCAGTACGAGGGAGGATGAGGAGGGAAGATAGCGGGGAGAGGAGGGGGTGGGGAACGGGACCCTGCCCAAACCGGGAGAATCCTCGGAAAGCCCTAGAAGGGCTATGGGGGAGGGGACTAGGGGTACTCCGTGGGGTGAATCTGGAGACCCCAATCCCAAAACATGGTGTTCGGCTTGGGCTTGCTGCAGCATCAGGCTTGGCTGTGGTCTGCAGGACATGGCCAGATGTCCCCAACCATGTGCCTGCCCCCAAACTGTGTGCAACAGGGACACGGTGCTGGAAAAAAGATTATTCCACACAACAGCCTTTGGTTGGAGCTGAAAGTGTGTGGGGTGTGGGGAGGAGAGCTGTGTGGGGGATAATGAACTGGGGTGGGGAACAGGGACAGGGATGGGGAAAGGGAAGGGGGCTGGGACTGGGACAGAAGCAACTCTCTCATACGTCCCAGGCTCCCTCCCAGCCCCAAGCTGCATTTCAAGGCACCAAACGGCCAAGTAGGAAGTTCCCTCCCCCCTTGTCCCCTTCCCACCCCGAGGGTGCCAAAATGATTTGGTGGTGTGCTAGCCCATGTTGGTGTCCACAGGTGTCCCCTTTGAAGTGACCTCCCCATTTACAGCCCGGCTCTGGGCTGCCGACCACATCCCTCTAGAGCCAAGGCAGGGGGCCCAGTATCACTGTGCCCAGGTGGGGGGGAGGCTCTGGCTCTGATTCCTACTGGGTTTGCTGAAGCAAATGGAGGGAGGGATGGAAAGAGGGAGCGAGGGATGGGTGGAAGGACATAGGGACAGATGGAGAGCCAGCAGGATGAGTGGGTGGGCATGTGGTGTGGCAGCCACAGGGCAGTGTCAGTGGACAAGTGGGGCACTGGGCACCCATTCGGTGCTGCCAGGCCCCAGCAAGGAGGATGGCACTGAGCAGACCCACCCTGTCACCACACCCTCCAGCAGCTGTCCCCAGCTGCTGCTCAGCTCTGGCTGGACACGGCACAGCTGCTGCCAGGCCTCTGGCCAGTGGCCATTGTCCCGCGACCCCTGCCCGGGGCTGGGGTGACATGGTGGTGACCTGCCTGGGCCCTGCGGGATGGGAGATGTGCTGCAGGAATAACAGGAAGAGCTGGGATGGGGAAAACACGGCTGATGCCTTCTGCAGGTTGTGGGACACAGAGGTCCCTTGCCTGCGGCACTGCATGGGCCTGTCCCTGTGTGTCCTCACTGCACATGCATGTCCCCACCACACACGTGTGTACCTGTGTGTCCCCACTGCAAGCGCATGTCCCCAAGCTAGGCTGCTCTGAAGCTCTTTATTGTTGAGGCTCAGCTCTGAAAAGTTGGTGCCGATTTACAAAATTCTGTGGATATAAAATGTTCTGTACAAAGACTGGGGGAAGGATTTGGCTGCTGCCCCTTCACCTTTCCATCCACATGTGAAGTGGAGAGGGGAAAGGAAGAAAAGAAAAGAAAAAGAAAAGAAAAGGAAAAGGAAAAGAAAAGAAAAAAGAGAAAAAAGAAAATGAGAAAAAAGTATGGTTGAAAGGAAAGGGATAAAGAGATAAAGTAAAAAGGCAAAGAGAAACAAAAGAGAAAAAGAAAGAATAAAAATGAAAAAAAAAGAGGAGGAGAATGAAGGTGAGGATGAGGAGGAAGTTGAGGCAAGGGACAGGAGAAGCCATGGAGGGCAAGACATCCTCTTCCCAGGCTCTCCTCAGCTCACTGCAGGGAAGGTGATGGCCATGCTGCAGGGACATCCAGGACAGAACCCAGCCCCCAGAGCTTGGCACTGGCAGAATTGAGCACCCAGAGGGGTGTCTTGCCCCTGCCCTGCCTGCAGTGAGGCAGAGCCACGAGGCCTGGGCAGTTCTGCTGCAGAAAGAGAGAAATTGGGTCTGGCAGCACAGGTAGTGGAGTTCCTTTGCTGTCCCCTGGGTCATGGCTGGTCCTGGCGGTCCAGGGGGTGCTAGAGATGCCTCAGACTCATCAAAAGCATTAAAAAAAAAGAGAGAGAGACAAAACAAAGAAAAAAAGAGCCCAAGTTCCAGTGCTGGGGGCTGCTGCCCTCCTCTGGGCACCAGGTGGGGGGGTGCAGCCATGATGGGGTACAACCTTGCCATAAGTTCAGCTTCACCATGGTTACAACCTCACTATGGGTGCAAGCTCATCATGAGTGCAATCTCACCTGGGGAACAACCTCACCATGGATTCCTACCTCACCACAGATCTCACCTCACCATGAGCTCTGCCTCACTGTGGGTCAAGGTGGTCCATCATGGAAGACCTGCCACTCCCCCACCCAGCTGGCACAAGACATGGCTCAGGGCCTGGGAGCCATGTCCCCCCAGGGTCCCCATGGGCATGGCACCAGGGTGATGCCACATTGTGCACCCAGCCTTCTGTCACACCACTATTTTGGAGGTCCCAGCCCCAGGAATTGCCCACTGCTGGGGGGTGACATCAGCAAGCCAGCACAGTGCCTCATTTTCCCCCTCTTTTTTCTGGGGTTGGTTTGGTTTTAAACAGCACCCACAGCTACTCTCTACCTCATCACAGAGGGAACAGGTTGAGAACAGAAACCAGTTCACAGGGAGACCCTTGGGAAGTGCTGACCCCTCCAACCCCTCATGCAGTGTCCACAGGACTAGCCAAGGAGATGCTGTGACAAGCAGATGGAGCCAGAGCCCACCCTGGCTGGACAGAGGTCTCCTTGGATTGCTTTTTTTTCTTTTTCTTTCTTTTTTGTCCATTTTTTGGCATTCCTCTCACCCCTAGCCCCCCCACATCAGCAAGTGGGGACTGGGCGATGGGTTCCCTCCACTCCAGGCAGTGCTTGGTGCCTGCTTTGTCCCCAAACCTGTGCGAGACTCAGGAAGAGAAAGGCAAGGGACAACATAGGGCCAGGAGAGCCATCCCCATCCTGAGGGATGCTCATGGCTCAGCTGCTGCTGGGACAATGGCCCCAGTGCTGTTCCGCTGTCACCGGCAAGGTGCAGGTATCCCCAGGTGGCTCCCACGGGAGCTGGGTGCTGACACCAGGTCCTGGGCTCAGCCTCTCCCAGCTCTTCGGGGAGGCCGGAGAGCACAAGGGAGGATTTGAGGGGCTCTTCCATTGCTGGTTTGGGGCTGAAAGTGGGGATTTCCTTGTTTTTCTCCCTGGGTGGGAATGGCTGGGGGCCCCCAAGGCACGCAGGTACCACTTCGGGGGTCTCAGTTCCAGGTCAGGGGGAGTTGCTCCCAGCCATAGTCCCCATCTCCCAGACTGGCATTGCATGGAAGATCCTGTGGCACACCCATGAAACCCCCACAGGACCCCCACAGGGCCCCCCAGCCAGTGCTGCCATGGTCTTACATAAGGGGAATGGAGGGGGTCCAAGCTCAGGGTGCTGCAGGGGCAAAAACTACTCATTTTGGGGGCAAAAGGAGGAGAATCCATCCACTGGTGTCCCCAGCCATGGCCAGGTGGGAGTCTTGAGGGCCACCGTGGCACAGGGGCTGGTGGGAAGGGATGAGGACAAGGCACAGTCAGGGTCCCTGCCAGGGTAGGGGATGTCGGCGAGGGCAGCGGTTGGTACCTAAACGTCCTCGTCCTCACTGGCCTTGCTCCAGCGGTGGCAGCAGTTGGCAGTGATGCCCAGCAGGAAGTTGGTGGCCACTGAGGCAATTGAGACGACGAAGCCGACAAAGGCAATGAAGAGATAGTCATCCAGCGTCAGGGTGAGGTGACAGGCCTGGAAGCTCTCGTCGGTCAGGGAGAGCAGGGGGGCTCCGGCCACCTCGGGGGGAGCTCGGCACTCAGCCAACTGTGGATCTGCCAGGGTAGGGGAGTCAGGGAGAGGAACACCCTATCCCACAACAAGGGGCAGGAGAGGGGCACCAGGGCATGCGTTACCTACCTGAGGCGCAGCGCTGGATGCGTCCCCTCAGCCACTTGAGGAGGGGCTCCATGGCACAGCCGCACACCCAGGGGTTGCCCCCCAGACGCAGGGCTACCAGCCCTGGCAGCCCCTCCAAAGCCTCCAGGCTGATGGCTGAGAGCCCCCCGTAGCTGAGGTCCAGTTCCCGCAGCCGGGCCAGCCCACGGAAGGCATGGGGGTGGACACGGCGCAGGGCAGGGTTGTGGCTGAGGTCGAGGTGCAGCAGCTCACCAGCCTCCAGGAACATGTCCGCCGGCAGCAGGCTGAGGTTGTTGTAGCTGAGGTCAAGATGGGCAAGGCGCCGAGCCCCTGCAAATAGCCTGTCAGGCAGGACTGACAGCGAGTTGTTGCGCAGGTCAAGGGCCCACAGCTGCCCGTAGCAGGCCAGATATCCCGACGGGATGCTGGTGATGCGGTTGTGGGCCAGGCTCAGGTTGCCAGTGTCCAGCGGCAGCTCAGGGGGCACTGAGAAGAGCCGCTGCCCACTGCAGTCCACCCCCTGCCCGCGGCACACGCACAGCACTGGGCAGCTGCCTCCGGCCCCTGCCGCCGCCACCGCTGCTGCCGCCACCAGCCAGGGGCCCAGCAGCATGGCGGGGCGGCGGCAGACCCCCCAAGGGGGGAACGGACCCTCACGGGGTGGCAGGAGCCATCCTGCCGCAGGTAAGGGCCACACACCCGCTCACGCTGAGGGATGCCTGCCGAGGAGTTCTGGCACAAGAATTGGTTCTGAGCTAGCCAAGTGATGCTTCGGGCATCCCGGTGGCATCCGAGGGTGTCATGCTAAACCTCCTACTTCCAGAGTGGCAGGGTGGTCCATGAGCCCCAGGGCACCCACAGGGCCACGTCTGGCCGTGTTCTACTGCCTGTGAGGAAGAGGAGCAGGAGGAAGCCATGCTAGCCATACATCCTCCTGTGCAGCCTGAGGTGCCCATCTGCGTCTGCATCTTCCCTGTGTCCCCTCTGCCCCCTGTGCCAGGGTCACCCCACTCCTCCAAGCTTCCCCACAGGGATTTCAGCCAAAAGAGCCTCCCCCAATCCTGCTGACCTTGGTCAGTTATTCCCAGCCTGTGGTGGGCAGGGCTGCGGGTGTGCCCACTCCCCTTCCCCATTGCCAAACTCCCCTCCATCCAGCCATCAGCATCCATCTCCCATGGGGATGACCCCCACCCCAAATATCCTCCCAGGAACACCCTCCCCTGGCCTGCTCTCCCCTCCTCTCCTGGCTGTCTTTGCTCTCTCTCCTTCTTTGTCCATGCCCTCTGCAGCTCCATCCTCTTCCCATCGTCCTGGGGGAACATGATGGCCACCACCACCCTGGCTACCTCCTTTCCCTCCAGCCCCTCCACCCCTCTGCTGTGGGGGTCCCTGGGTACTCACGTTGGCTGGGGGGTGATTGGGGTCTGGCAATGAGGAGGAGGGTGTCCCCAGTTAGCCACCCTTGCCCCTTAGACCACCACGCTGGGTGGATGGCAGCTGTGGCCAAGGTTGCTGCTGCCGAGCCTGGCGATGGGAGCAGGTCTTTCCCCACCTCCTTCCTCCCCTCCTCCTCCTCGTCTTCCCTTGTCTCTCTCTTTCTCTGTCTCTCTTATTTTTTTTTTTCCTTTTTTTTTCCTTGAGGGCCAGATACTGACGTTTCGGTGTCTCTTAGCAACTGCCTCCACATCTCTGAGCAACAGGAGAGCAGGATGCGGAGCCGCCTGGGCAATGGAGATGGCAGCAGAGGGTGGCAGTGCCCCCACCTTGGGGACATCCTGGCCGGGGGGACCTGCACTCACTCCAAAGCATCAGAGTGGGATGGAGTGGGAAGGGGGCATCATCCTGCCCCCCGATAGGGGTTCGGCCAATCCTCAGCCCTCCCACAGCCCCCAGCCTTGGGAAGCATCCCCAGGGATGGGGTGAATCAGGGTTTCCCGGCCTTGGAAAGTGGAAAAAAATTACGTATGGGCAGAGGGGGGAAAGCATGGATCATGCCTGGAGTGACAATGTTACGGCTCTTTGCACCGTAACATGCCCAGACCCCAGGAGCTGTTGCCTGAGGGGGCAGAGGTGGGGACTCCACATCCATGTGAAACCCAATCCAAGCCAGCACACAGCCCCCACCCCCAGTCTGCTACCAGCAGAAATGTCTCCTGTTGGGTTTTTTCCTGCTTGCAGACCTGGAAAATGCCTCAGCTTGATGCTCATTGTTTCAATCCACACGAGCTGAAAAATTTTGCTTCCCTTCTCCTTTTGGATGGGGAGGTAATGGAGCTGGCCTGAGCCACCTGACCCCCCTCCCACCACTGGCTTTTCACCATGAAAACAGCCCTTTAGGAGAACAGGGATGCCCATGGTTTGCTTGGAAGCATCAACATAACCTGGCTAAGGCATTTCTGGGAAGGAGGCACTTTCAAACCCAGCCCCCGTTCAGGGTGGGGGAGTTCCTTGGTATACTGCTGCCATGATATTGCTCCTCATCCGCGGCCTTTCCTGCCAACTGTCTGCTCCCCAGTCCCATGGGATAGCTGCAGCTGACGGCATGCAGTTGTCTCTCCCCGTGGTGGTGGTGGGTACTAATTGGTGCTGCTCATCTCCTGGGCTCCCAGTAGGCTTCTAGGGAAACTCCAGGAGCCAGAGCCATGAAGACATCCCAGGAGGCAGCTGGGGCTCAGGCAGACACATAATTAGTGATAAGCCCTGAGCCTGGCTTCAGATCTCCTCCCAGCATTGATTAGCAGCGTGGCTTTTTCCACCCCCCAGCACTTTAGGCTACATTGGCAGCAAATAAATGAGCAAATTGCCTCGACTGGGGCTTGCTGGTGGTGGTACAGCAGAGATGGGTGAGGGTCCCCTGGGACACTATCCCCTCTCTGGAGCCCTTGAGGTGGGAAGGAGCTAGGGAGCCCCTGCTGAGGCCAACCTCATCAAAACGGCAGATCTGGGGCAGAGCCACAGGCAAGAGAGCAATGGTCTTATAGGTGTTGCTCCAAGCTTGCTTCCAGTCCCATTTTCCATTTTTCTATGCTTTTCTAGGGGAGGTGTTGGCAGCAAGGCAGCCCCCTCCTGTCGCTGGCTTGCCCCCACTTGCCCACACCCACCAGCCAGACTCTCCCAGTCCCCAGGAGCCTGGGTTGCTCGGAGCCTGGCTCATGTTCAGGGCTTTCTCTCATCCAGGACAGGCAGCATCTGATCACTCCCTTCATTTAATCCATGCAAATCCAACCTTCGGAGAGGAGGAGGGAAGGAAAGAAACCGTCACATCTCTTCTTTTGATAGCTAGTCACAGCTGTGGGTCACCAGCAGGAGATCCCCATAGCCTCTCTGGCATGGCAGCAGGAGCCATGAAGCAGCCATGGGGCTCCCCACAGCACCCTCCTGGCCCCTGGCACAGTGGCTTGGCTGTGGTGATGTCCAGGACAGCACCTCCAGCCCCTCCAAAACTCTGACCTAACATTTACCTTCTCTGTTGCCAGCATGAACTGGGGCTGGGGCTGATGCCAGGGCCGTAGGTCTTCCTGTACCAGGGAACCAAAGGGAGAGCCAGAGGAGGAGGGCTGGGGCACAGCCCAGGTCCTCTCCTGGTCCCGCTGCAGAGCATGCCCACAGGTTTCATGGAGGGTGGAGGATGGGCTGGGGCTTTAGCCAGGGATGAATCACTTCTGTTGGAGGCTGCTGGTGAGGTCCCATCACTGTGCTGGTGGAGGGGCAGCATCCAGCAAACCACAACCACTTCCAGCACCGGGACAAAGCAGATTCACAGGAAGGGCACTGGTGAGAGCCACAGCTGCAGACTGCAGCTGCACTGAGCACCATGTCCCCACCTCAGGCACTGCTGTGGCTCAGGGCTGGGCACAGTCCCTTGGTGGTGCTGCTGGGCAAAGTGTAAAGCAGGGTGGGTATCTGTGCCCCCCTGGAACCTCTCTGCACCCATCCTGCATCCAGCTCTGCAACACTGGCTTCTAAGTGAAAATACAGCATCTAGCAGGACCAGCTCCACATCCCAGCACCACTCTCAGCACATTGCCCCAGTCCCTGCCTGCTGATTTCAAGAAGCTCCCCAACCATTCATGAGTTTTCAGTGATCTAATGCAGAGTGAGTGCCAGTATAGCATGGTGGGCAAACCCTAGGGGAAGGAGAGCGATGGACCTGCAGCAGCAACAGCCTTGGTTTGGTTTGGATCTCTCCAACCAGGGTACATTCGTTCTGTGGCCAATGTTCTGTAACCACAAGCTGGTGGGAGAAATCACAGGAGCACACAGACTGATGAAGGGACCTCTGGGGATCATCCAGTCCAACCGCCCCCTTCCATCAGGTTCACCTGGAGCATGTTACCCCAGGAGAGAGCAAAGCCATCTCCACCACCCAGTGAGGGCATTGACAGCTCAGGAGAGCAGAGCCTGCCCTGGAGGTGGGCACCAGAACCAACGTTTGGCTCTGTAGTGGGATGGATTTTGAGGAGAAGCAGCAAAAGTGACCACTCACCCTCCACCTGGCCCAGCCTTGGCTGTTTGGCTCACTGGCAAGTCCCTGAGCAGGAATGGATGGCATCTGTGCCTTCAGCACAACTCTCTGGTGTGAGGAGGAAGGAGCCCTTAGCGCTGAGAAGAGGGGGAAAAAAAAACAAAAAGAGGTCAAGAAAGGTCATGAAACCTGAGAATCCTGAGCTGGGGGAGGAAGCAGCAGCATGCTGTTGTTCCAGCAGGGCCTCCATCGCCACAACACCAAAATCCTGTGGTCTGATGGGTGATGCCTATGCCAGTCTAGGGCTGAAACAAACCTGTTCATCCTGAGTGCCAGCCCTTATCCCTTCCTGCCAGCAAACCTCCGTCCTCCTGCAGCCCAGCACCTCTGGGCAGCTCTGGATGAGAGCCAGGCCTCAGCAATCCTTGCCTCCTCAGCTATGCCTAACACGGTAATTTGAGGATTGCTGCAAAGGACAGGAGCCAGCTGGCAGGGAACAGCCAGAGCATGTGCTCAGGGGAGCCCAAGAACACCAGGAAAGCCTGAAATGGCCCAGGAGACCCTGGGGAAACAGGCAACAGGAGAGCAACCCAGACAGTCTGCAGGGACTGATCACTCTGAAAGCATCTGAAAAAGCCACTGGTGAGAGGTCAAGGGAGACAAAGAAAGCTCAGAGAAACTGGGGAGAAAAACCTCCAGGGAGATACCAAGAGAGCTTGAGAGGTGCTAAGAGAGCCCCAGAGAGCCCAAGGGAACCCAGTGCACCCAGGAAAGCACAAAGGAGCCCAGATTGGGTAGAGGCAGGGAGCACTCAGCAGGGGAGAACAGCACAGACCTTGAGAATCACCTAATCCTTACCCTTTCCAAATGCATCTGCCTCCTAAGGTCTCTTCAAGAAACAGAACCAAGAATTTCTCCTGGGCTGCATTTTTATATTAGGAGAGAACAGTGACATCAGACATCACTTGAGCTGTCCAAGCAGATTTTCCTAACTGCAGGAAAAAGGATGGCTCAGAGTAACAAGAGGTCACAAGGATTCTTCTCCCTTGGAGATAGAACTGTTGTTAAACACAAATGTAGCACAGAGCAGGTGATGAAACCATCACCCCCAGGGGATTAATCTGATCTTCCCCAGAGCAATGTCACAGCTTCTTTGTGAGAGACCCTGCTGCTGATCTAGGGAACATGTGACAGTGAAACATCACATCTCCAGACATGTGCACACACAGGAACCACACTCAAATCAGCATTGTCCCACGACCAGGGGAAAGGAGGGACACAAACACCCACCGATGGTTTATTGAAACCAGGTTTATTCAGTACTTTTATTTCCATACAAAAAAAAAAAGCTTAAAACTGTCAGTACACAACATGCTGAGAAAACACCAATGGACAGTAAACACCTTTCTGTGTCATCTCAGTTTTTGAAGTTGCAGGAAGGGCAACAGGTAGATTTGGTCTTGGGTGGGGAATGCCAAACCGCTGAGCTCGTGCGCTTGAAGTATCGAGGTTTGCTCTTGCCAAAAATATCCTCCAGCTTGGGGCTTGGAATTAGCCCAAAGACCTGGTCATAATCCACTGGGTTATAGTACTGGTGTAAAATGGCTTGGTTGAGCTGAGACCCTACGGAGACAAGCACATCAGAGAGGCAGACTCATCATAAATCATTTTTTGGCACTCCTCGAGGTGTCCTTTCCCTCAGAGCCTGCAGGATGGTAACTCTTCCTCCACACCTGGACAACCAGCACCTGTCCAGTGACTGCCATCGGCAGTTTCCTGCTCACTGCGAGGCTCTGAGCCCCACACCCACCTCCTGGTGCCAGCAGCATGTTTTCAGTCACCCAGCACAAAGACCACATCCCACCCCCTCAGGTCAGGCTGTCTCAGCACGTGTGAGCTCCTTTCTACCCCCAGACCCAGAAACACACAGAGGACTCTACTTTAGCCGAAACATTACAGATCTAGCCCCACCCCACCCCTTGGAGGCAGTGGCTGCCAAAGTCTTAGTTGCTCCTGGACTCTCTGGAGAAGCTGAGACTGCACCAAGAGAATCTGGAATGTCCAGCTTCCCAGGGAAGGGATTAAAGGAAACTAAACCAAATTTGGCACCTACCCTGAGCCCAGGCAGGGACAGGCTTCCGAGGCTCGTTCTCGTCATCTGTGGAGTCATCGCTGTTCAGATCCATCCCATAGTTATTTTCGCTTACCTTTGGGGATCTGAATTCCTTTGGGGGCCCCAGGCAGGATGTGGAGATAGATCTCTGAAAGCAGAGACAGCACTGATGAGAGCAGGCAGCAGAGCACAGGCCTGTCAGGGAACTTGCCTGGCTGGGCCAGCTGGCCACCAGAACCCACCAGGCCATGGCTGGACGCGGGCAGAATGCAGAAGACACATCTGCAGTCACTCAAACCATCACTATGCTCACTCACTGGTAACTACCTTTTTCCCTTCCCAGTGTATGCGGAAAAGTCTTAGGAGAACACACCAGGTAAGTGTAACCGCTCAGCTCTTGTACACACACGGCTCCACACTCACATCTTTCCACGTGCTTTGTGGTAGATTTGTTTTTCCTTCTCCACACTGACTCATGCCAGAGCTCTGAAGTGGAGCAGGAGGCAGAGGAACCAGCCAGCCCCAAAGACAAGACAAAGTCTGCCGTAGAGGCAGGACTCCAGCCTGACTCTCAGAGCAGCTTTTTCCCCTTCCCCAGTTACCAGCTTCAAGCAGCGCCAACTCCCATCGGCTGCTGGACCAGGGCTGCCACACAGCACGTCACGTGCTGCCATCCCGTGGCCATTTCCAGAAGCTTTTCCCCCAGGTTCCCCGTGCCTAGCTCTCAGCCAAGCAGCCAAGAGGACAGCCCCATCCTCCTCTCTGCAGCCACCCCTTAAGCCCCACCAGCCTACCATGGAGGGTTTCATCTCCTTCCCCGTCTCAGATGGATGATAAAGACACAGGCTGCCTCCAGAGCTCAGCAGCCAGTTACCCACCACAGACTCGTTTGGTTTGAGGGCTCTGCTGGCACCAGGACTTACCTTCACAGTTTTGCTCAGCCACGTACCAGAGGCAGCAGTCAGTGCTTCTGGTTCCCTGTTTTTCTCCTCCTCTCCCAGCTGCTGGGGCTCCTGCAGACCATCCACCTTCTGTTCAAAAGCAAGGATTAAGTCATTCCTCATTCATGCTCAGCCAGGCAGAACAACCAGACTGCCTCTGGAACTGAGCCACATTTTCTTGCAAGAAACCCTCAGTCCCTCTGCAACTTCTTCTGCAGAGAAAACCCGAACCCATGGCTCTAAGATAAAGTAGCTCCTGTCTTTGCCCAGATCCACATCAACAAGGTCTCCAGAGCCCGTGCTCACCTTCACTGCTCTGAGCCAGGGGCTAGAAGCCACAGTGACAGATTCTGTTTGCTTGGCTCTCTTCTCTTGCCCAGGGAGCTGGTGCAGCAATTTGGGGCTCTCTCCCTCCTAATAAAGAGAAACCGTTTTCTCTGCATAAGCTCCTTTCCAACCCAAACCCCTTTTTGCAGGCGTTTCCTCTCCGACAGTGCTCAACAGGGAAGAGCTCACAGGCACAGAAGGGTGAGAGCTGCAGGCACTTGAAGTTCTATTCCACTCCTCTCCTGTCTGGAGGAGCTCTGCTGGGTCTCCCTCTGGCCCCAAACTGAGACTTTCATTAAAATTACATAGCACAAACAGGAGATTGAATGTCATGGACCTAGTGAGTAAGAGCAGCAGGAACAGACAGGAGGAGTTTATCCTTAAGAGGAGCAGCATTTGGGGGGGTTGAATCTTTACTGATGAAGGCAGAAGAGTGATGTTAAGAGTAGAGAGTGTGGAAATAAAAGTCAAGCCTATTTGTCAGAAAAGACATTTAAGCCATAAGATTCTTCATTTAAGTGCAAATGATGTGAAGCCATATAATACCTGAAGTTTTCTGCAGGGTCACAGTGATTGGATGTAGGAGGAAAACAAAAAAATAAATCTCTTACTAATTTCCACATGAATTATCAGTGGCTGCCATTTGGATGTGATCTCCCAAGTGCCATTGTGTGGCTGTCAAAATCATAGAATCATTTAGGTTGGAAAAGACCTCCAAGATCATTAAGTCTAACCATTGACCTAACACTGCCAGGTCACCACTAAACCACGTTCCTCAGCACCACACCTACACATCTTTTAAACCCCTGCAGGGATGGTGACTCCACCACTGCTCCAGGTAACCTGTGCCAGGGCTTGACAACCCTTTCCATGAAGAAATTGTTCCTCAGGTCCAACCTAAACCTCCTCTGGCACAACTTGAGGCCATTTCCTCTTGTCCCATCACTTCTTCCCTGGCTGCAACCTCCTTTCAGGGAGTTGCAGAGAGTGAGAAGGTCTCCCGAGTTGCCTGTTCCCCAGGAGCCCTTGTCTTGTGATGGGGCTAAGAGGGCTCACCTGAACAAGGAACCAGCCAGCCCAAAGGCCACCACCAAAGCTGGCTTTTTCTCACCCAAACTCCAGATCCATACAACAACATTCTTGGCTCATTGTTGGGTTTATTGTCCTGTTCCTCCAAGTAACATAGCAGTGAATCCTCAAACCTTGAACAGTAACACAGCACTGGGGAAACAAGTCTGATTTTAAAGCTAGTCTCTGTATCCTGGGTCTCACTAGCTCACAGCAGAGTATTTGTTGGCTTCTCACCTTTCTGGTTTTCTCAGTGAGCACTGCTGACTCCAGCTGCAGAGCCTTCTCTCTCCAGTGCTGTTTATGATCCCTGTGGAAAAAGCCCCTCTGATTTAGTTACAGAGCAAAGCACCTCTGCCCACGCACCCCCAAGTACTCTTGCAGCCTCCTGCTTCAGCATCCCAAACCCACAGGGCAGCTGGACACTCATGTCACTCTCCCAATTCCATCAACACTTAGTGGTATTTTCTGCCTCATCATGCCTGCTGCCTAGCTCCCTCCTCCTCTGGGACAGAAACAAGCTAATACCTCTCCTTCAAGTGTTCTTGCTGCTGCTGCTCTACAAGATTTCTCAGTTCCAAGACTTTCTTTCCTTTTCCCCTCACTTCGTCCTCTCTCCTCTTCTGCAGTGGTTCCTGCTGCTCAAATTCATCTTCCTCCTGAAGAAGAAATGCCTCATAACCCTCCAGCCTAAGTGGGGATAGATGGGAGGATGTCATGTTTCAGGTGAGGCCCTGACATCTGCTTGTCCCAGAGCCTCAGGACTCTGACACTGTTTGGCAGAACGAACATTTGCCTCTTTCAGTGCCCCAGAAAGGATTTTCACTGGTTGGTTTAATTTACTTTTCCACATGCAGGAGGGACTTGGCATTGCTCTTACCCTCCTCAGCACCTTCTGCTTCCGTGCCTCAGCTTCCTCAAGCTTCTTGGACAGTTTTTTCTTGCTCTGCTCTTCTGACACCTTCTCTTCCCACATGTGGGAGAGCTGCACCTGAGAAAGCCACAGATCTCTGCTCCACCACCCTGCAGACACAACTCATGACCTTGTTCAAACAGAGGACAGGGACTGCTTAAAGAAGCCTATGGTACTCCAGGTCGTGATGAGACTGAGAACACCCAGCAAGCAGCACACATACACTGGATTTAGCACCAGCATCATGAACCAAGCCCTCAGGCACAGTCTGAAAATCACTTGTGGTCTCCTGTGGCCCCTGATGCAATAACTGTGCTGACAGCAGAGGGAGCATTAAACTCATTGCCCACAGCAAAGTGTGGGGAGTGATACCCATGTTCCTAGAATCCTTGTATGGGTAGGATGAGCTCATTAGCCTTCTGGAAGTCATCCTAGGAGAGGGACAACACTGATTCCAAACCTGGGCAGATGGAGCTCGTTTAGCCCTGTAAGGCCTTCCATCTAAGAGAAGGACACTCTAATAAAACCTCCATCCTAAGGACTTGGCTGCCAGTGTCCAATCTTGCTAGGCCCTGGCAGATGAACCTTAGGACTAAAGGGTGGGTCCAGCTCTGCACATGCTGTGTCTCACCTAAAAAATAAAATCCACTGTGCAGGCTCAAGGGTGCTATCTGCTATCCTCTTTTTATCAGCGCTTGGAAAAGGCGCTGAGGAGGAGCGTGGCTGAAGCCCTCCCTGGAGCTTCGTTTGCCAAGCCTAGCCATACATACATGCACCAAGCCCACTGCTTCTCACAGGCCAAGTGAAGACATGTGGCTTGGCGTGACAGGAGAGAGGAGCAGAGAGACAATTACATAACCCCAAGAGATGCCTCCACCTTGCAGGTGACTGTAGAACAATGGGATCAGGTTTCTGCTTTGCCTGCTATCAGCTAACTGAGCTGGGCTGTGAAAGCTGAGGGAACTCCAATGCCAAAATCCCCTCACCCATGCTGTCCACCCATCCCAGCAGAAGCACCAGCACATCCACAGCAGCAGAAGAGCCATGGCTGGGTGGGGTCAGATTTTGAGGAAGGCCGAAAGGAGAATGACTGCTTTTTTCTCTAAATCTGACCCTTTCCAAGGACCAGTTTAGTGCTCCCCCAAAACAAGCAACCATCCTTCTCCCAAAGGCTGCTGTGGCCCCAGGTCAGTCAGCCAGGCACAGCCACAGAACTGGTGTGGTTGTACAACAGCAGCCATCAACAGCCCACCCCTCATCTTCCTGTCCTCAGTAAAGGATCAGACAAGGCTCTACAACCCAGGACATAAACCCACATACAGCCAGGTCTGCTAGCCAGAAGCATCCCTCACACACTTGGAAGCTCCTTCCCACCCCATCTCCACACCCCCTGTGAGTGCTTCCTGTAACTTCTGCTGTGAAGAGCTCAGTGGGTGTGCTGGAGCCAAGTATGACTGTCCCATCTGCAGGGCCTGTTCCCAGGACAGACAAAGAACACAGAGCACCACAAACACTGTCAGAACTGGAATGTTTAGAACCACTGGAGGTATGGAGAACAAAAGCCTCCTCCTGTCAGAGGGAGTGGCAGTGTCTCTGATGCAGCCTTGCCCACCACTCTGTTAGTCACCAGCAGCAGCGGCACTGTGCCTGCGCGCCTCATGCCAGAGGCTTCTTTGCACCCTCCTGGTCTCACAGTGAGCCAAGTGCTCCAAAGCTTGGTCAGTCCTCACCTTCTCATTGCTCTGCAAGATCTTCTGCTCCATCCGCTTTTTCTTCTCCTCTTCCATCTGCTCCACTCGCTCCCTAGCCTGTAGGGCCTTCCTCAGCCGCTCTTCCCTCTTCCTGGGCAAGGTGGGGGCAGGAGGGACCAGTGAGTTCTACTGTCAGGCTTTTTCCTGACTTGCTTTGGCTGAGCCTAGCCATAGCTCACTTCTGGATTAAGTTCAGGCACTCGGGCAGAGTAGGAATTACTGCCACGAGCCACGGACAGCGGGGTTCAGGGTGCTCAGGCAGCATCACCTGCAGAATGCCCCTTCCAGGTTGGCAGCACAGAGCTGGGCACAGCCATGCTGCTGCCTAGCCTGAACAGCCTCCTGGGCAATCTGTGCTGGAGCAAGGAAGGGGCAGGACATAAGGGAACCAACTCACTGCTTCATTTCTGCCTGCCGCCGTCTCTTCTCCTCCTCCACTTTCTTTCTCCTCTGCTCCTCAGCCTCCTGCTTCTTCCTGAGGCTTTCCAGCCTCTGCCGCTCCCTCTCCTTGAAGGGAGATGAGTTCAGACTGTACCAATTGCTGGGGCCTGTGCCTGTCCTCAGGCTGCTTGTGCACAGGCAGCCAGAGGCCAGGCTGCACTCTAAACACAGACCTCACTGCCAGAGTCGTTCACCCACACACCAGGATGGGAAGTGAACAGCAGGGAAGGAACACTGCACGTTTGGCAACAGAGCTTCCTCAACTAAGAGCTGAAGAGTCAGGTGTACAGGAGGGACACACCTAGGTCCTCCAGCTGTAGAGAGCAGCACCAGCATGCTCTGGCTGGAGGTGACCACCTGGAGCAAATGCTGTGTGCCTGGGACCCCATTACCTGCACCAGCTGGGAGAAGGGAATAGGAGGAGCATCACACCGGCTGAGAGGCCAAAAGGGTTCCCAGCCCAAGCAGAACACACCTGTGAAGAGATGCTGCCACCTCACCACTGCTGTGGCCATTGCCTTGTTGGGACAGAGCTGTGTGGATGGCAGTGTGAGGGGAAAGAACTGCCCATGCCCGTGAGGCAGGAGCACAGCCAGTACTCAGCCCCCTGCTGTACTGGTGTCACTACTCACAACAAAGTCCCCCTGTAAAAAAGAGACATACAATGACCATGGGTTTGGAAGTTACACTAGAACCCCCTTCACAGCTCACACATCCCATGCCTACCTGCAATTCCTTACCAGTGCATGGTGAAAAATATGCCTAACCGCATACTCCCTGTCAGCCACACAGCAGTCCTAACCCCACAGGCCCTCTGTCAGCCCCACAGTAGCTCACTAGCCAAGACACAAGGGCACATTCCCACTGCACACAGAAGAGCTTCCCCCTTCTCTATGGCTCATGAGTCCCAGGATATCAAGTGTTTCTGCTGACCACAGACTGAGCCACTGTGATCTCTCTGCACGTGAGGAAGGTCTGAGGGTTGGTGCTGGTCAGTAACAGTGTGTGAACAGGCACAAGGCAAAACGAACCTGAGGAGCGCCCTCAGACTTGCAAGGGCAGTTTGCCCTGATCGGTAGCAGCAGACAGAAAAAAGAATGCCTTCATGCTTTTCTAAGCCAAGGGTCCCTCCTGCCCCTCCTCCAGTCCTGTGAGAGAAGGTGGACCCTGACACACCTTCACATCAGGTCGGGTGGGAGTGTTGTGTCTGATGAAGCTCTTTATGACTCCCCCTCGTCCTGTGGGCCCTGGGCTTAGGAGCAGCTGGTTTCGTTGCACAGCCTGCAGCAAGTTCTTCAGTGGTCTAACCACCTGGGAGAAGACACAGAGGTCAGTACCTGCTGTGGAAAGGGATGCAAAGGGCCACAGCACCCACTCACCTTGCTGGCTGGAGAGGAAGAAGGTGGAGTCTGGTTTGCTGAACTCTTCTGCTTATTATCCAAAGGAGAAAGGGTACGACCACCTGGCTGTGGCCTGTTCCACAGAGCACCCATTGCTTGTTTATAGCTTCTTGTCCTGGTGGCATTAGCAAGAGGCACATTAGGTGACCATGGTGCTCCCCCATTGTGCCTGAAGCTGTTCTCCACCTCCCTGGGCCCGCTGGCTGCTGCTAGAGGACAGGAGCCTCCCGTGAGCACAGCCAGCCCCATGGCAAGCACACCAACAGGGAGCAGAGAGGCAGGACATGGGCAGGGGACATCTGAGCTCCAGTAACAGACTACATCAGGCTCACTCTCATCTTCCCAACAAGCAGGAAGCCTTTGTTCTATCTGGTACTATCAGCATGGCAGAGACACAACCCATCTGCTTGCAGCCAGCCCAGCTCGCCTTGCTGGCAGGGACTCATCTCATTTATACACACTCTGGACACTCACAGATCTATCCAGGTCAGAAATGACTTCACTTGCATCCCTAATTACAGGGAAAATCGAAGGGAACTGCTTCACCACCCAGCCTGAGCACAGTCCAGCAGCAGCCCTGAGGAAGGGGCAGGCTCTGCCCCATCACAGGGTACTCAGCACCCACATGAGAATAGAGGTCGCTGCCACCCCACCCTGCAAATTCACCCTAGCACCACCAGGACAGGAAACCAAGGGCAAAGCTAAAGGCAGCCGAAATCTCACATGAAACACCAGTAACACAAGCAACAAGAAAACAACTCAGGGATATCTGACACTTGCACAAGAGAAAAACAAACAGCTGTCACCTCCTCATGCTGCCTCCTGAAACTATTCCTGATCCCCCTTTAGGAGTGGCTGAGGGTCACCTCTGAGCTGTGAGGTAACTAACTGTCCTATCTTAGTCACCTTCATGGGCTCAAACATGAACTTACATGTCTGCTTCCCAACCAGATCTCAGTCCCAGACCCAAACATGACTCAAGGAGTCACAAGGAACTCCCAAGAGACAAGACTTGGCCCAAGAAGGTTTCAAAACCACATTAGAAACAAGGGGAAAAGTAGGTGAACAAACACCTAAAGCTTTTCAAAACAAAACACTTAAAAGGCCAGGCCCGAATCCTTCCTGACCACTGGCTCACTCCTCCTCACAAATGTCTCCTACCAGATGCGTGCGGGGTTCTCCTGGGCCTTGGCATAGTGGGGCTGTTCCTGATGCTCAGTCTGGGGTTTGCTGCTTGGATTTACACAACTTCCTGTGAAGAAATCTGCAGTCAGCACCATGAAGAAGGCCTCTGCAGGGCCCTGGTTTCTGAATCCAGCTCTTGCATGCTAAGAGCCCTGGGGAACATTCACCAGACACCTGGATGGCTCCCTGGGTTGTCAACATTGTACAGGTACACTGTGAGCATGCTCCAGTGCCCATCCCATACCCTCTAGAACAGGCATGACCTGTCTTCCCAGAGAGCCTCCAGCCACTCTTCCCTCCCCTCCAGCTTCAGCTGCTTGACAGACCCTGCAGCTCCCAGCAGGGGATGAACAAGCCTGATCTTCTCCCTTCCCTGGCTTTGGGGCACAGTGAACACAGGACCTGTCAGCCCTTACATAACATGAGCACAGAGCAAAAGGATGTTGAGGTGCTATGACAGAACACTGCACTCCGTCAAAGATTCCAGGTCCAAGAGCGATCTCTGTTCCCAGTGTCTTAGGCTGAGGTTGGACAGGACAGTGTGTCTCAAGGCTTGGACAAAGGTACCAGATGTCCTTTTTACCTAACTGCATGTCTCACCTCTTCAGGAGGTCAAAAGTTTACCTTTAAAGATTGCCCTGACTGGTCAGAGGTGGTTTTGTTTCAACACAAGTTCCACATTTCCCACAGATCCTACTCTGTGTCTTTGGGGTTTCACATTACAGAAGCCAGACCAGCTCCAAGTTACCTTCCTGCCTCCCTGCCTGCTGCTCTGGAGGAGGTGGGTGCTGTGGGGGAGACTTTGCAGCTTGTACACTTCCACTTGAGACGAGGCTGTCTTCAGGAGTCTGCAGAAGGAAAAAAGCATTCTCTTAGCAGATTGCTCCAAGACTACTGTGGACTTGCTGCCCTGAAGAAGCCAGTCACTGCCTCTGTTTCAGTTAGAGCAGTGCTGTATGGACATGGACCAACTCATTTTAGTCATGGGATATCTGCTGTCCTCTGCAGGAGGGACACTGCTTAGCACTTCTCAACCAGAAGGAGCTTTGCTGAAACTCTAAAGCTAAAGTGCCTTGGCAATGACAGGTAGCTCCTAGGCACCCTGCAGACAGCCCTTTCCAAATCACAGATCTTCCTGTCCTGTAAGGGTGTGAGCCTACCTGCACACCCACTGTGCTTTCCTCCACCTGCCAAGCCACCTCCCCCTGCTCCTGGAGCACAGCCACCTGCCCCTTCCCAACAGCACCAGTTCTAACAGAGCCCACCCCTCTGCTGGGGCAGCCCCACCCCAGCTGGTAGCACCACAGCTACATGAGATGCTAGTTCCTGCAGCTCAGAGCAGTCAAGGAGCAGAGCCAGGTGAAGAACACCCACAGTGACTGTGCCCAGCTGACAGGTGAATGCTTGCTGCCTCCTGGGAACCTGCTGAGCACCTCTATGAGCTCCCTTCTGCAGATGCCTTATCAAGGCAGAGGAGGCCTCTGCCCACCAGGAGCCAGCTGGCTGAACCAGCTGCCGCAGCCCTCAAGGAACAGCACTGTCCCAACTGGCAGTGCCTTTGCAGAGCAGAAGGGACACAACAGGACAATCCCTGGCCATGTTCCCTGCTCCAGCAGCAAGGCTCAGCAAAAGACATCAGCTCCAGCACACAGATGTCCGGATGAAGGCTGTAGGTTGCTCCTTGGAACTTACCTTCTCACTTGGGGGATTTGGCTCCAGCCCAGGTCTGTAAAAGAAGAGCTGTTTTAATTATTCCAGCTCTCTGCAGGGTGAGTTGCAAGAGATAAAAATGCAATAGATGGAGCCAGCCTAGAGGACGCCAAGGGAAGTGCAGAACACTTCCAGCCAGGCCACAGAAGTGGAGCTGTAAGTCTCTCTGATGGACCCTTCCATGGCATTCCTGAACACCACACTGAGGAGCTTTGTCCCTCATGCAGAATTTCCACATGGCAGGTAAAGAGGAAGCTCTGGGAGCCAGAGTTTCTCAGCTTCTCAGCTGCTCACCACTCAGGTCAGAGCACACCTGAATGGCCTCCAGCAATACCAGACATTTAGAGACTGGTAACAGCCCCAAATCCCAAGACTAAATTCCCCGAGAGCAGTTGCTGGCAGCCTTGTGGCATTGGCTGGACCCACCTAATGCAGTGCCTGACCTCACCATGCTCTGAGCAGGCTTGTGACAGGGCCTGACCGGCACAGACTGAACCATCAACCACACCAGGGCCCAGCACCACCCAAACAGCCTAACCTCAACACCACCCCAGCAGCCTGTTACAGAGCCAGTCCTGTATCTGGAACACAACAGGGACCCAGAAGCTTCCCCTCAGGCTTGAGTGTGGCTTCTTCCTGCCTGCTTTATGTGGGAGCCTCACCTCACACTGTTGTTCACATCTTCCACAAACACCTCCAAGGAGCTTTGACCTGGAGAAGAGAACCATCAGCTAGCATGAGGATCTCTTCCTAAGGCTTCTCCACAGCCACAGCATGTGGTGGTAGAGCTCAGGTCTCTGCAGCATCCCTCCCAGCAACACACTGGTTGCTCATCTCAGCTCTCCATACCAGCACCACCACCTCCCCCAGTATCACTGACAAACTGGTGTAGGCTGGGGAGGAACAGCACTGCAGCAGCAGCAGTTCCTCTGCCTGCAGCCTGCTCCAGTTGCACACACACGCTCCTGCCTGTCTCAGGGGAGGAACTTCAAGTCAGTCAACTCCAGCTCCTGCCTCCCTACAAGGTTTGATGCAGATTTGGTGGATTCTGGCTGATTTCACTCCCCTCACAGCACCACTTCACTCAAGGTGTTATAACAAATGCCTGGATACAGCGTGACTCAAAGCTGACAAAGCCAACCACCACAGGTCTTTCTGCTTTATTAGAATCCAATCTGACTTCAGAAGCAATGGTTTCAGAAAGCACAAAACAGCAAAAGCTTCCATAGCAGTGAGGTCAGAAGACTAGAGGAGCTCAGGGCTACCAGGAGCAGCCTGGTCTCTGACTCTCACTCCCTCCCATGACTGTGCTACCTGGTTCTCAGTCCATTCACTCCATCTCACTCACAGAGCATTTACAATTACAGACCAATTTCAGGGGTAGACACACTCAGTTCCTATAGATTTTCTGGTGTTGGCAGGAGAAATGTAAATTAACATCCCTCCCCAGGGAACAACAGTCTCTGCTGATCAGCCAATCCGCACATGGGGCTAGAACCAGCCAGGCCACATTCCCCCTTCCACTCCTGGCTTTCTGCCTACCTACAACCTCCATCCCTGTGCCCCAGCAGAGCTTCCTTCACCTGCTGCAACAAAACATGGCCCCAGCCTTGCTCCAACAGCGGGCGAGGGACTGAGGACTGCACCCAGACCAGTAGAAGTCAAAACCATCAACCAGGAGACTAAGAGGAGGCAGAGTTAACATGACTGAGCAGCTCTACAGCTGCTGAGAGGCTGAACAAGCCAAACCAACCTACTCCAAGACTGAAGGAAACTCACAGCTCACTCTGCTGGAGGCTGAGGAGGATTCTCGTGCTGCTGCTGCTCTCCTGGACATGGCCCTGCTGATAGACCTCCGGATCATGCTCTCTCTTTTGCTGGCCAGTGAGTATTTTTCTGCCAAGGAGGCCCGATGGCTCTTGTGGGGGCCACCCACCAGGCTCCGGCGCACTTTGGACCTCACTGGCATCATTTTACTGTCAGAGTCCTGGAAAAGCACCTTGCCGAGGCCCTGAGGAGATGGATCCCCAGGGAGCATAGCAGGATGTCTGCTTCTAGCAGCCTTAGGAATGGAGGTACTGGCTCTTCTTTTGGGGGTCTCCTCCTCCCTTGCTGTCAGGATCGCAGTGACAGATGATCCATTGCACAGCTCGGGCTCTGTATCCCCCTTGGGCACCTGGGTGCCAGCCTCACAGACTGCCTGGCTGCTGTGGGTACCCTGAGGGCAGTCCTGACAGCCTGCCTCCATTGCAGGAACTGTTTCTGCTGGACATGTCCCAGTTTGAATTGAAAGCTCAGCTCCAGCACAGCCCTGAGACCCAAGCACAGAGTGGGGCACAGACACCTCTCCCTCTTGACAGCAGAAGGCTTGGGATGGCTCTTTGCTCAGGCACTGCTGGGAACTTGCCTTAGACGACAAGAGCTTGATGCTGCTTCTCCTCCTGGACAACCTGAAACAAAAACAATTTTAAATGAGGCCATGAACAAGTCTGCTGCTCCTAAATGATTTTCAGGGATAGAGTCTGACATGCCCTAGAGTAACCACTCACCCTCACAGCCCTTCTCTGCTCACAGGTGAAATGCAGGAGCTGAACCTGAGGGCTCCAGACCTGCTCTGGCAGGTTTAGTTTCCAGGTGTTTAGAAATGTTTTCTCTTTACAGACAGTAACTCACAGACCCTTGTGGAGCTGACACCAGGGGACAGTAAAGTCACACTGGAACAACCAGCTCATCTCTGCTTCGAGCAGAGCACAGATATCCACATGGGGAGGGATATTACCATCTTCCATGATCAGCTCCGTGTGGAAGTTTCCCCTGCAGAGATCTACAAGAACCCAGCCAGAAGCAAAGGCTCTGCTGCTCAGGACGAAAGAGATCCCAAGCCCGGGGAAAACACCCAAGGCTCTAGATGCAGTTTGTGAACGGGCTGGGAGAGGCACAGGTGGCCTGGGACCTGACAGCATGACCCCAGGGATCAGGAAAACACCTGTACAGCGAGGACTGAAAATTCTGTGAACTCATGCTACTTAAGAGAAAAGTTATCTGGTACAGGAACTGCCTCTAGGTCTACTGCTTCAGTTAAACCTGACCAACCACCTAGGGGCTTGGGGAAGTCATGGTGAAACTGAAGGAAACCAGCCAACTTATCCCCAGATTTTACAAGAATCCAAATTGATCCTGACACTAACTCAGGGCATAAAGCACCTATTTTATGTTCTTGTGTATAGTGACATGGTTACTATTTTGTTTCACTCAAATGCCATGCAGCAGAGCCAACACAAACCAGCTCACCTACCTTCTCCTGTTTGGCTCCTTACTGTCCTCTTTGAAACAGAAGGATTGCCTTTTCCTGGGGCGCCTCCTCTGTGATGGTGTTTTGGTCATTAACTCAGGTTCAGCCCCAAAGTTGCTGTTGGGCAGACAAATGCAGAAAATAGAGATTGCTTCCCCCTTGCTGCCTAAACCACCACTAGTCACAAAACAAGGTCACTCCTTGAGGAGTGCTGGCTGAGAAACAAGGCAGCAAGATGCACCAGCTGCCTAGCACCAAGGCCCACACCAAGTTGCTGAACCTAGAGCTGCTTTCCTATGAAACCCAGCATCCACCAAGGCTGGCCACCAGCAGACCTCACGCTTCCAGGGGCTAGAAGCAGCCTGAGCCCAGGCAGCTCCCCAGGGATGGAAATGTCCCCTGAGGGCTGCCCCTACCTATCCAGCATCTTCAGGCCCTGGTCCTCCACCTCGCGCAGCCAGGCCAAGTGTTTGTGCTCAGCATCATGGATGAACCGGGAGAGCCTCTGTCCACACACCTCCAGCAGCCGCGTGGGCCCGTCAGCCTCCGCCATGGCCCTGCCTGAAACAGAGGGAGGCTCAAAGATAGCTAGCACGTAGGGACGGCCTCACAGAAGGAGGAGAGGCACCAGGGTACAATAGCAAGCCTGGGCTCACTGACACACCAGCCCCGAAGTAGCCCTGATTCCCTGCCCTGCCTCCTCCCAAGCAGGAGAAAGCTGCAAGGCCTAGCCCTGCCTCACTGCTGCCACCCAGAGCGATGCAGACCCAGCCTTCCCCTCTCTCGTCCTCGCCTCGCCTGACCGCGTCCTCATAGACAGCAGCTTCCCCTTCCCCCCCAGAGATCAGCCCAACCTCCACCAATTACAGCGCGGGCCCCCAAAGACAGCGCCTCTTATTGGTCGCTGCCCACGCCCATCACTCCCTGCCGTTAAAGCCCCACAGCCCAGCTGTCTGCCCCATTCAGACCCCGCCTTCCGAGCCGAGTCCTCCGCGAGTACAGAGTCTGGCGAGCAGAGGGGAAACCCGTTTTGAGTGCGGACGTCTGGCCTCGCAGCCAATGGGAACAGCGGGCGGGGGCGCAGCACGGCAGCGGTTGGCTGCGGCGGCGGCTGACTGCGGCGGCAGGGGGGCGGGAGCTGGGTTTGAATTTGAGGCGGGAGGTAGCTCCGGGCTGAGGTGATGGCGGACGGGGTGGAGATGGCTGCAGCGGTAGGGGGTCCGGGTCTAGGCCCGGTGCAGCTCCCGGTGCTATGCAGGCGGCGGCTGGCTGAGTTCCTGCAGCGGGTTGACGACACAGACATGGTGTGGCTGCAGGAGATCCGTGAGGAAGCAGCCAGGATATTCAGCAGGTACCGACAGATTCCTGTCCAGGGCCGCGCTGAGCCGTTACCGGCTGCTCCCTGCTCTGACCTCTCACCTCTCCCCTTCTCAAAGTAGTCACTGCAGTGATGAGCCGGAGCTGATGCCGAAGACACCGTCGCAGAAGAAGCGGCAGCGGAGGAAGCTCTATTCAGCCCTGCGGGAGGAGGAACAGGAGCTGGGCAGGAGGAGGTAGGCCTGACCTGCCTGTGTGGTACTCCTGAGGGAAGGGATCCGTCCAGAGGGACCTGAACAGGCTGGAGAAATATGCCTGTGAGAACCTCATGAGGTTTAAAAGGGCTAAGTGCACTTAGGTCAGGGCAACCCCCAGAATCGGTTTAGACTGGAGATGAAGGGATGGTGAGCAGCCCTGTGGAAAAGGACCTGGGGGTACTTGTGGGTGAAAAGCTGGACAGGAGCTGGCAGTGTGAGCTCACAGCCCCGAAGTCAACTGTGTCCTGGGCTGCATCCCCAGCAGCATGGCCAGCAAGTCAAGGAGGGGATTCTACCCCTCTGCTCAGTGAAGATCTTAGCTGCAGTACTGAGTCCAGCTCTGGAGTCCTCAGCACTGGAAAGACATGGACCTGTTGAAGCAGGGCCAGGGAGGCCACAAAAATGATCTAAGGGCTGGAAGCCCTGTGCTGTGTGGACAGGCTTAGAGAGTTGGTGGTGTTCAGCCTGGAGAAGGCTCCAGGGAGATCTTCTTGTGGCCTTTCAGTACTTAAAGGGGCCCATAAGAATTATGAGGATAAACTATTTAGCACAAAGGGTAATGGCTTTAAACTGAAAAGGGAAATTTAGACTGGAGATAAGGAAGAAATGTGTTACACTGAGGGTGGTGGGATGCTGTCCCAGGTTGCCCAGAGAGGTGATAGATACCTCATCCTTGGAACAATTCCAGATGAGGTTGGTTGGGTCTCTCAGCAACCTGATCTAGTTACAGGTGTCCTTGCTCAGTGCAGGAGGATTGAACTAGATGACCTAAACTCTTCTATGGCCAGAGAGGAGGGGCTGGGGGATCTCAAGCCTAGGAACTACCCATTGGGCTGGCAGTAGGTGAGGGGCAGGAGCATTCCTCGGTGCCAAGGGGAGGGAGGGAGCTTGGTGGGGGGCTGAAAAAAATCTGCAAAGGCTGCAAGAAGGTAATTGTCCGCTCCCAGCATGTACCAGAACCTTCCTGCTCATAGTGGTGGCCTAAATGTGTTATGACACCATGGCACTCGTGAAGAGCACTACTCTTTGTCACTTCGCTCCATTTTGTGTCTCTGCTTCTTCCTCTACAAAGTAATTGTGCCTTGACTGCTCTCTGTTGGCCACCTGCTTCAGCTCTGTGTACGCTGAGCTCCTAAGAGGGTCCCGTCCCAGATATTCTTGCTTTCTTTCTTTGTACATTCACATGTGAAGGGCTTTGGTCTGTTCCTGAAGCCAGTCCCAGACTAACATCCTGTTTGTGTTGTTAGATTGTCAAGAAGGAGGAACAGCAGCCTCAGACTGGTACCTTCCACACGATCTTCTCAGCGACTCCGAAATAAAGAAAACCTGGAACTCTTCAGGGCTGAGGCCAAAGAAGTCTCTCCACCTCAACGTGTGACAAGATCCAAGGCTGCAACACTTTCCAAAATCTCTGAGGTCCTCCGCAAGACTCCTCCTATCCAGCAGGTAGAAGGGAAGGTTCCCTTTGTAGAAATCAGTGTCAGTAATCGTGCTAGTGCTGAGCTGTGCCTCCAGAAGAGCCTGTCGAAACCAGCAGAACAGCTCTCCACAACCATCATCTTGAGCCAAGGTGATGGTTCTCCCAAGGAAAGAAGCATTGCCAGGTCACCACTTGTGCCCGCAGCCTCCGAGCTGGTGGTCCCTGGTACCCCTGAGGCAGAGGGTGCTGGAGAAATCCAGGCTGTGTCTCAGCTGAAAGCAGCTGATGCTACAGTCATCTTGAGTGAGAAGCCTGGGCTGGAGGAGGTGGATGACTCTCTTCAGATAGAAGAAAGGTGTGAGGAAGAGCCTCCCCAGCATGTACAGGATGCCCCAGGGACTCGGATAGGCTTGAGGCTCAGCCGACGCTCGGTGCACAGGAGCCTGATGGGTAAAACATCCATGACTCGCAGAACCTCCTTGGCAGAGAAATACTCGCTAGCCAGCAAGAGGGAAAGCATGATCAGGAAGTCTATTGCCATGACTATGGGCAAGAGGAAGGTGACTCGAAAGACAGGAAGAGCTTCCACTTGCCTAGATGGTAAGTTTGGGGGTCACCAGGTGAGTTGGCTTTGCACTGCTCCTGCTGCTCTTGTTGCTCTGCTGCTTTTTGCCACTGAAGGAAATGGTGTGTTGGTGCTGGTCCTTCAGCCTGGGTGCAGCAGCTGATCTGCCTGGGCTGGGCAAACCCCAATTAAGCCTGGATATTCTAAAGGGCTTTCTAGAGACCTGTGTGACTAGAGAGCACCAGAGATAACTCTACTATAGTCTGTGTCCTGTGAGTCATCTGGGAGAGCAGCCTGAATGGCTCCTGAGTTTCTGTGGTGGCTGGCAGAGCTGAGGAGGAAGCTCACAATAGGGTTCACTGCTGCTGGGGCTGCCTAGGAGGTGTGTGGGCTCTGGGAAATGGGCTAACTGCCACAAATTCTCCCCTCTTTGGACAGTCTGACTGCTAGCTCCAGAGCCTCTCTTGAGAAGGGAATTCTGAGGCTCAGCTTTGCAGGTCTACAAAGTATCCCAAAGCTTTACAGCCTGCGACAGAGGCAGCTTTCAACAAAGGACGAACTGATCTAAACGTTCTTCTGAGCTGCTGGAGTGCAAGTGGTGGATTTGTGCAGGAGAGCACAAAGAGAGAGAGGAAAAACCTCACTTGTTTCTTAAGCTGAGGGAAAGCAGTGGCTAGTAAATGGTTCCTGACTCTGCAAGAGAACCTTTTCTATAACCACTTGGTGCTGAGGAGGGATTGGCTGTTTTGCAGTGCCTGTTTTTGTGTAAAGGGAGAACTAATATTAGCTGAAGTAACGTTGCTGTGATGTGTTCACCTGCATAGTTCTGGCCTTCTGGGATTTGTGTTGTGTGGAACTGACTTCTGCCCAAGAGTTACTCCATTTTTGCTGTAGAAGGACATACCTGGACAAGCACAGCAGGACTCTTTCCATCCCAATTTAACTATGGTAGCAGAATGTTTTCCCAGCACTCCCTCAGTAGCAAAGGAAATTGTAGGGCAGTCTCCATCTGCAACTTTGAGGTGGCACTGAAATAGCTTTGTCTACCCAGTTTAAATGATCTCTGTGCTGTCCAGAACTGAAGTACTTAGGAAGTTTAAGCAAGGCTTAATTCCTTCCCTCTGCACTATGACTTTCTGCCTAGTCAAAACTTTCAAGTGTAAGGAAGGGAACCGGGATGTTTCAAGCAGCTCCAGTTGAAGTGATTAACACCCAAAAGCCCAGAGTAACTAACTAACTGCAGAGTGTCTCTCTGGCAGATCCTGCCCAGGATGTGTGGATGGTTTGTGGGCGTGTCTGTGCTCCCTTCGGCAAACCCTGTGGTCGGGCTCTAGGAGCAGGCTCCACGCTCTGCCCGCGCTGAAGCTGATTCACTCCTTTTGTTGTTAAACATGTTAAATAGTTACTTGGAAAAACTGGAGGGCTTGGGCCCAGCTGGAACATGTGGCAAGAAGGAGCATCCAGACTGTAAACAGCACTGGTTTTAACTCCTGCAAAATGAGTCTAATTGCTTCTTGGTGTAAACTCATCAAATAGCTCCCTGAACTCACCCATATTGGAAACCCTTTGTTTTCTCACACTAACACTGCAGCTCTCTCTGCTGCTGCTTGGGGATGTTCCCTGCCCTGACCTGCAATTGCAGGCAGTGACTGGAGGTAGAGCAGATACCTCTGCAGCATCCTGAGGGAATTTGCTCCTTGAATCCTGCCTTGCTCCTGTATGTTATAGCTCTGGTGTTTTTCTTTTTGTGCAGCCTCCAGCTCTGGAGAGATGCCAGAGGATGAAGGAACAGTTGTCAGAGCTGGGTGAGACTCCTTTAAAATATTTCTTTATCCTTATTACCCTTCTTGCTGGGTTTTTTTCACTGGCATTCTTGGTATAAAACATGCTGCTTGCAGATAACAAGTGACTGCCCAGTCTCCTTGATCTCCTTAAACATGACTGGCTTTGTTCTTTTTTTCCTAGGCTTTCTCCTGGACCTTGTACTACCCCCAAGCTGGTAAGACTTGAGCAGATTGGACTTGTGAGCGAAATGCATTACCTGCTCCTCTGTTTCATTACTGGGGAGCTCTGACCACAGATTGTGGACTTGATGAGCTGTGTGGCACCTGAGCAGCAAAGGCACAGAGCATATGGCTCATGTATGAGCAGGAGCCTGCCCACAGCCTCCCTGACTCCAACACACAGAATGGGGAAGGTCTGAGATTGGGTTAGTTGCAAGGTTCCAAAATCAGCAGAACAAAACCCAGTAAGGTTTTAGTTGGGAAATGAGCACATGTGACCCAAGGCTTATTCTGGTTGCAGGTGGAGGTGTTCTGTGTGTAGGGTGTGATGCAACCCAGCCCAGCTCTGAGTAGGAAATGGGTTCTCTGTCACTTTGCACTGACAGATGTAAATGTCAGTGGTGAGTTGGTGTCCTCCATCCTGACCATAACCATCCAGAGCAGACTCCTGCTTCCCAGCTCTGGATGCTGAGTCTCTTCCTAGAGATGACTTGTATTGGAAGTCAATCTGGAGTCTATACAGATCAATAATCTTATCATTCAGGGAGTTATTTTTTGTTAGACAGTTCACACACCATTGCTATCTCTTGTGTTTTTCTAGCTGATTTTGACCTTTTTGTGAGTCCTGCAGGTCATTCAAAGCTCAGTTTGTCTAAAGAGTGACAGACATTTATAACTACTAGTCAGGTCAAACCCCATCCCTATACAAAGCCCACTGTGGATGACACCCCAGGATTAGGGTGTTTTGTTCAGAATAACTCTCAAAAAGCCAAGACTGAAATGATACAGCAGACATCTGTGGCCTTAAGCACTCCTGTAAAGCCAGGACAAGTCTCTACGTGCTCTTACCTCTGTGCTTATCAGTAGAGCTGCACAAGCTCAAACAGAGGCGTACTAGTGCCTTTGGATGTTCAGCTTGTGACTGAGTCACAGTTGGGGAACAGCCTAAAGGAATAATGGGGAGAAGAGAAAACAGAACTGCTTTGTAGATCTGTAAGCAGAGGACTCATGTTATAGAATCATTAAGGTTGGAAAAGACCTTAAAGATCATCAAGTCCAACTGTTGACCCAAAAACCCTATGCCACGAAACCATGTCCCTCAGCACCACAACTCCAGAGATTTTAAACCCCATTGAGGGATGGTGACTCTACCACTGCCCTGGACAGCCTGGGCCAGGGCTTGGTAACCCTTTCCATGAAGAAATTGTTCCTCATGTCCAACCTAAACCTCCCCTTGTACAACTTGAGGCCATTTCCTTTTGTCCTGTCATTTGTTCCTTGGGAGAAGATACAAACCCCACCTGGCTCCAGCCTCCTTTCAGGGAGTTGGAGAGAGTGAGAAGGTCTCCCCAGAAGCTGTTGCCTGCTCTCACAGGCCTGTAAACCCATTAGCACAACAGCATTCTGCCAAGTGCAAGGGCAATGAACAGCAGTACATCTCCAATTCCCAATGGAAACCTATGGATCAGGGCAAGGAGCTGTTTATCTTTGCTGTCTCTTCTCTGTTCATTCATCACCCCTGAATACAGTGAGTGCTCCCACTCTGCCAGGAGCATAAACAGATTTCAGCTGGAAATGCTGTTGTCTTTAATAGTTTATGAGTTTGGGCTTATGCAGTGCTTCACTTGCTGCAGAGATGATGTTTGTTAATGGCTGTGCTTTAATGAGGATGCAGCATCATGGAATTTACCACCATGGTGTCCTGAGGTGTTCTCCACAGTTGGAGGTTAGGGACTTCACCTGTGCCTCAGGCATTGCATGTGGGTTTGCATTCTCTGGGAATATTATGGACTGTGTCCTTACAGAATGACATCATGCTTTGGAACAGTAGTTGGCTGTTTGTGTGGGAATTGAGCTGAAACCTATTTCCTCTTCCTACAGAACCTCCAAAGTCCACGAATGTCACTTCGCTCTCAAGCCATCAGCAGGAATGAACAGGAGACAAACAACAATGGTAACCTCCAGGGGTTTCTGTGGCAGGGCTGTGGGAAGTCATCACTTCTCTGGGAGGCTGGCTGGGAGGTTTGGAGGATTGGCTAGTTAATTTGAGGGCCCAGTTTGAAAGACTAATCTTTGGCAAGGTAAAATTTTTTCAGGAGATCAACAGTGAGGAAGTTTGTGCTGGAGTTCTCTCTTGCCTTGGGAATTGTGTGTGAAAGGATGTAATGACAGCAGGAGATGATGCTCCCCAGACTGTGGGAGGCCTTGCTGAACCCCTTTCCTGAAGCAGATGGTTGTTCTGTACCTGTGCAGGACACAATTGTGTTGGGTCAGTCAACCTACACACCACAGACTACTTCAGAGCTCTGCTTTGTGTGGAGTTCCTAGGTGTGACTAGTGTTTCCTGGAAGCAAGAGCAGTCCTGTGTGGAATTCATGGCAGGGCTCTTGCTGTTAGTGAGGTGTTAAATCTGCTGTCAAAGATCTGGAAGGGCGGTGGTTTGTTGGTTTTTTTTCTGCTAGGACTAACTGTGTAACTGTTTTCTTTCAGAAAGCAACTTAAATAAGAATGGGGGGACCCAGGACCCACCCCAGAGTGCCAGGTATGTCCACTCAGGTGGGAAGTTGTGGTCCACTTTGAAGGTTCAACACTGAAACATTGTTTAATGGCTTCAGTTGTTTGTGGCTATGAAACTTCTGCAATAAGGTTTCTCTGCCTCTATGAAAAAATGATATAGTTTGTATATTCTGTCATGTTAGACCTTTTATTTATTGGGTAACTACTTTGTGCACACAATTAAATGTTTTTTCACTAGGGTAGATTTATGACTAGTTTTTAAACCTGATTTTGAGACAATGAGGAGGGTTTACCATGTCTGATGGAATGTGTTTTCCACGCAGGAGGAAGCCAAGTTACAAGAGAGCAGTAGATGAACGCTATGACAGTCAGACAGCTGAAGATGGAGGGCTTTCTCCCCTGAGAAGGAAGACTCCATCCCCAGCTTTCCCTGCCAGCAAGGTAAGAGCCTTGTAGCCCTGATGGACTTCCCAAGAAGTGTTTCTTGCTCACACTTCTGAGGGTGTTTTCTGGCATTCCTCTCACCAGGTGGTACGTCCCTTCAAAACCTTCTTGCACACTGTGCAGAAGAACCAGCTCCTCATGACACCGATGTCCGTGGGGAGAACTGGAGTAATAAAATCTTTCATCAGGACCAACACTCCTCTGCAGTCTGATCCCAAGGTAAGACCAGACTCTGCTGTAAGTTAGAATGTGGTAGTCTGAGGAGTGTCTAAGTTAAAGCACAGATGTGAAAGAAACTCTTCAACTTGTGTTAAACTCAGCAGTAACCTTAAGCTGTCTGCTTACACTTGCATAAATTGTGATTAGTTCAGCTCCCTAAAGAGCTCTTATTTGGACTCTAAGCTGTATTATTTAGCATTTCCCTGTGGCATTGGTAATGGTCAGGAATGTGAACTGGGAAATGAAAATCAAGGAGATTTTGAACCCTTGAGGTGTGCTCACCTCAGGTGAGCCTGCATCTCCAGAAGCTCCTTTCTAGAACTTACCTAATGGGTGAGATCTGAGCAAATGCCCCATTGAAGTGGGAAGAAACATGAGCCTGTCCTGAGCAGAAGGCTGTTGGCACCTTGAGAGTGAGAGCAGTATGCCAGTGCCCAACTCTAACATCAGTATCTGTGTAGGATTGCAGCAGTGAAGACAAGCACAGCCCTTCACTGTCTGCAGGTGCGTGCCTCCGCCTGTGCCATACCACGGGGGAAAGCCCATGTACCACAAAGCAGTCGTGTGGGTGGGTGGGAGGGATGTGGAAAGCGTGATTCTGAATTTCCCTAGGGAGTTGCTTTTCCTTGTGTTCTGATTACACAGGACAGTTTGGTCATAAAACATGAGCGCTTAGTTCCATGGCTGGACTTGCAGGAGGAATGGTCCCTGCGTTGCTGGCAGACAGCCCTCACTCCTAACTGCTCCACACTTAGGTGTGGTATTTAACTCGGGGGAGGATCAGTGTTGAAAGAAAAAGTGATTTCAGTCAGTGTGCTGCAGTCCCTGCTCTGGATCTGCTCTGAGGGTGCAGCTTCATGGATAGTTCTGGGGATGTGCTGGCAGCTCTGCCAAGAACAGATTGCTCATCCTTCTGGTACCCAACAACATGCCTGCAAAATAAAGTAGTTCTAAGGGCTTGTTCTCACTTGTGAGAGTGTTGGAGAGAGTTCTGCAGAAATGGATTTTCCTGCACCTAGCTTATATCTGGCAACCTAATAACAGAACTTGTTGGTGTTGCTTAAAGCTGTTGCAGTGGTGCTGCTTGGAGAGTCTGGCTGTGCTCCAGCAGACAGGAGAGGTCTGCGGGTAGGAGGGTGGTGAAGGACTCCAGTGTCAGAGCCTCTCTGGTGTTCCTGCTGATGTTGGTGTTGGTATCTGCAAAGGGGCTGATACAGTGAGAAGGGTCTTGTCTAGTGCATCCTTTGCTGCTGCCAGTTCATTGAATGTTGTATTTTAGGTTTCACTCCAGTGCAGGCAACTTCCCCTCAGGACGTTTTACTTATGGAGGCTAAACATAACTAAATAGCACCAGAGCAGTACAATACAATCATTAGTTTCAAATTGGCCAGTTTGGATGATAATAACATCAATCATTTACAACATGGAGCCCAGCATAAGGTAGTCACTTGAATATTTCACTGTGCTTATCAATGGATTTGTACTGAGAGCAGGGCTGTACTAATTAGGCATCTGCAGTATCAAATCTGGCATTAAATTAGTTTATCTTAATGTGTTTGCTGTGCCTAGTGCTGGCAGGATCTTGCTGGTGGAGCTGGCAGTGTTCTCAGGCTGGGTTAGCTGAGCTGGTGGGAGCAGTGGGACCAGCCCCCTGTGCTCCTCTCCTGGTGCCATATGGGGCTGACTGTGCTTGAAACAAGCTATGAGCACTCAGTCTAAGAGCTGGTGGTGGTTTACCAGGAGGTAAAGCTTTGTGGGAAGCAAACACAGCAGGAGCTGTGAGCTGAAGCAAACAAGGTATTTCCTAGAGCACCATCTCCCCAGACTTGCTGCAGGAAGCTGCTGTCAGTGCCAAGCATTATCTTTGCTTTTCTGGTTCCTCTTACCAAGGCAAACCACAGCCTTGTGCCAGCAGCCTCTGCAGGAGCTGCCTGGACTGCAGGAGCTGATGCTGCTCTTTCAACTTGTCACCTTCTTTAGCTCTCTAACACCCGTGCCTTATTTTCCATCACATCTGTTCCCAGACATCTTTGACTATGTCACAGGCTACCTGAACCGTTTTGGGGTTGTCACCATTCCTTGGTTTCTAGCTGCAGTTCTTTGGTTCCACCTCTGGGCCCTCACTTGGCCTGAGCAGGTTGAGGTAGCAGGAAGCCCTCCAGGAGGCTGTACTCATTTCAATCCACCACAGGAAAAGGAAAGACAAAAGCTGGAGAGTCTGAGGAAAAAGCAAGAAGCTGAGCAGCTGAGAAAACAAAGACTGGAGGAGGAGAAGAGACGGCGACTAGAAGAAACAAAGCTGTGAGTATCTGCTCTCTCTCTTGCCCGACCTGCTCTACCTGCACTCATGGTTCCCTGCATGTAGGTCTTATCCTGTGGAGTCTATCCAAGCAGCAAAAATTCTTGTTGGCTTGTTCCCACGCCATTCTCAGAGTTTCTATCTAGAATGCTTGTGAGAAGTTAACTATCCTAGCTGAGTGCTTCAGCTCTTTGAAGTCCTCTGTCCCAGGTGGAGCTTAAAAATGTGGCTGATATTTCAATGAGCAGTGTATTTGGTTCACTGACTTTTCTGCTGCCCAAGAGCTGTGTCTTGGCTTTGTGTTTGAGCTGTGAGGAGCGACTCTGGCTGGGCTGCAGTGACAGAGGTGCACTGTGTCCTGCAGGAAGCGTGAGGAGCGCCTGCGCAAAGTGCTGCAAGCTCGGGAGCGGGCAGAGCAGATAGAGGAGGAGAGGAAGAAGCGCATTGAGCAGAAGATAGCTCTGCTGGATGAGAAGACTGAGAAGGTAAGGCCCAGTATACCTACAGAGTTTGTCTAGGAGAATGAATCTGCTGAGGTAGAAGCTGCCACAGGAGTGTGCCTTCCAGAAAGAGGAACTGAGGCTGCTGAAAGCCAGCGAATAAGCTAGAGAATGGTTGAGTAAAGAACTTTCCAGAAGCTTGGTGATTCTGAGTGACTGCCTTTCTCTTGGTTACAGCAAATGGCAGGTGAAAACCTTCCTTTTCCAGAATTATGACTCTAAATGGGCTTTATTAAGGCTCCGTCAGTCAGGTGGGAGAGGAACATCAAGCAGATAAAGCCAGCGTAATGGCCCTCAGGCTTCATCTACTTGTACTCTTGTAAGACTAATGGATGAAGAAGCGAAAATAAACAGACTTCCTCCAGGCCCTTTCTTGTATCTGAGGCTTTCGGGCAATTTGCACACATGGCCATAGCAGTCATTTGTCTGCTTTAATTATCTCCATCTGCTTTTCTTATTTCATGGTTCTGAGTGTACATGCTGATGGCCTTCATGGTATTAGATGTATAAATAACAGAACAGGATCAGATCTTCCTGCAGAGATGTAAAAGAAGGTCATTTCCCCCAAATATTGCCTTTTTAAACTAAAGCAGAGGTCCACCTGGCTCCTGCTGGCACAAATTGAAGCCTTGACCTGACAGAGTGGGAGCTCTCTGTCCTTGAGGCTCCCGGCTGTGATATTACATGTTCACAGCAAATTGTCCCAGCTGAGACTTGAGGTATTCATCTTGGCTCTGTGTGTTTTAGGTGCGGGAAGAAAGGTTGGCAGAGGAGAAGATCAAGAAGAAAGCAGCTGCCAAGAAGATGGAAGAGGTGGAGGCCAGGCGCAGGCAGGAGGAAGAGGCCAGGAAACAGAGAGCCCTGCAGCAGGTGTGTGCTGGAGCCCATCCTGTCACCCTGCACGCAAGTAGAACAGCTCCAGTCTGTCAGAGCCTTTATATGCAGGGAGTGCATTGGAAGCCCTAATGAAACAAAGGAGTGAAAATTAGTCTGACTTTGTCCTCAGAGCTCTCCACAGTACTGTGCTTCCTCTTGCAATGTGCTGTAAGCTGTTAGTGGTGGCTGTGATCTCCCTTTGGGGTGCTGGTCAGCAGCAGTTGAAGATAAGCCATCGCCATCAGTGTGCCCAGGTGGTGAAGTGTTGTGAGGAGCAGCTGAGGGAACTGGGGTTGGTTAGTCTGGAGAAGAGGAGGCTCAGGGGAGAGCTCCCTGAAAGGAGGTTGGAGCCAGGTGGAGGTTGGCCTTTTCTCCCAAGGAAGAAGTGATGGAAGAGGAAGAGGAAATGGCCTCAAGTTGTGCCAGGGAAGGTTTAGGTTGGACATGAAAAATTCCTTCATAGAAAGGGTTGTCAAGCCCTGGTACAAGCTGCCCATGCCCAGGAGTCCATGGTGGAGTTCTCATCCCTGGAAAGATTGAAAAGATGTCTAGATGTGGTACTGAGGAACATGGTTTAGGAGCATGGAGGTGTTGGATTGATAGTTGGTCTTGATAATATTAGAGGTTTTTTCCAACCTCAATAATTCTGATTCTTACACAGTTCTGGACAGATTCTTACCGAAGACCTTAAGTTGTCCATTGGCAAGTGTTAAAATGTCTCATTTGAAAGAGGTGGTGGCTGTTGGGCCCTTTGGGGCACAGTGTGGGCAGAGAAAGGCCAGCACCAAAATCCCTGGGAGCTGATGCTCCTTCCTTGAAAGCTGTTGGGACTTCAGCCCCAAGTCATTTCCCTGCTGTGTAGTGATGGGTGCTAGAGATGGTGAGAAGGTGTTCCTGCTCCCCTGTTCTGTGCAATGCAAGGTGAGTAATTGCCTTGTTGGGCTTACCAGGAGGAGGAGGAACGGCGGCACAAAGAGCTGATGCAGAAGAGGAAGGAAGAGGAGCAGGAACGTGCCAGGAAGATTGCAGAGCAAAGACAGGCAGAGCAGGAGAGGGAGAAACAACTGGCTGCAGAGAGAGAGCTGGCAAGGAAGAAGGAACAGGAGAGAATCCAGGCAGAAAAGTAAGACCATGTCCATTTATGTACTCAATTCTGTGCTGGGACCTTGAAGAGAAGCAGAACAGACCACTAGTGAAAGGTCTGAGCAGCAAAGAGCTACTCAGTGCTGTCAGTGCAACTCTGGATGTGGTTACTCTTGATGGGCACTGAGCTGCCAAGAAGTAGTTCTGGGCTTTGCAATGTGGGAAGTGTGGTGGGGAGTGCCCTGAAGAGCTGGGAGAAAGAGGGGTTTGCAGCAGTCAGTGGGCAGGGTTACCCTGAGTAGCTCTGGGAGTAATGGTCTGTTGCTGTGGTTCTCAGGCTTTGTGAAGAGCAGGAGAAGGCTGCTTGCCTGAAGAAGGAAGCACTGGCTACTCAAGAACAGCTCCACAAGGAGGAAGAGGAGAAAGTAAGTGCACTCTTGTGGATAGGTAGAGCCACGTGGCTCTGACTTCAGTAGCTGTTACTGCTAGGAGCAACTGAGCTGATTTTTAGATGTCTGTTGTGAGTTGGCAGCCTCCTGGTTTCCTTTAGATCCCATAGGAAGCACTAAGTGTTTGTAGGGCGAGGCTCTTTTGGTCTGTTACTGCACAATGGGATGACTTGGCCTCTAAAAATATTGTTAGTCTAAAAAGAGGCTAGGATCAGTAGCCTGGACTTCTCCATCTGCAGAGGGTCATCTGGTTGCTGATGTTGGTGTACTGAAGACAAGGGCAGTAGCAAGTTTTTCGAAGCATGAGGTCATGGCTTGACCAGAATGCTTGGAAAAGGGAAGGGAAGGGCAGGTTTTTTGTGCCACGCTGTGAGGAAAGCTCCAACTGTTGCCTTGTGCTTGTTCGCTGCACTGTGTTCAGAACACTCCTGAGCACCAGAGTCAACAAAGGCTTGCTTAGATATTTTTTTTTCCCTATCAGAAAACCAGATCCCTGGGTAAACAGTGTGGCTTAGTTTGTAGATTAATTAGTTGATGGTGTTGACTTGCAGCAGGAGGAGCAGAAGCTCTCAGAGATGGAGAGGCAGGAGCAAGAGCAGAAGCAGCTGTCAGAGGAGCAAAAGGCTAAAGATAGAGCCCAGAGAGAGCAACTAGAAAACACAGAGGTAATTCTGCTCCCTCTGGTGACCTTTCTTTAAGGAATGACACCAGACAACTCTGATTCCAGCACTGACCTGCTATTACAAGGGGCAGGTTTACCGTCTGCTGCTAATCTTCCTGTTTAGGACTGAAGGGAGTCTTTTTTTCTCGGTTATTTGAGGTTGACTCCTGGTGGCCCTGAGCACTTCAGTGACTTTTGGGGAGTACTTTTGCCCTTGTACTCAGCACTTGTGAGGCCTCATCTGGGCCCCTCATTCTAGGAGAGACATTGAGATGCTGGAGCGTGTCCAGAGGAGAGCTACCAAGCTTGTGAGGGGTTTAGAGAACAAGCCATATGAGGAGAGGTTGAGGGAGCTGGGCATGTTTAGTTTGGAGAAGAGGAGGCTGAGGGGGAACCACATTGCCCTCTACAACTACCTGAAAGGAGCTTGTAGAGAGGTTGGTGTTGGGCTCTTCTTAGTAACTAATGACAGAACCAGAGGGAATGGTCTGAAGTTGCAGTGGGGGGGGGGTTAAATTGGATATTAGGAAAAATTCTTTACAGAAAGAGTGGTGAGACGCTGCAACAGCCTTCCCAGGGAGGTGGTTGAGTCTCCATCCCTGCAGGTGTTTAAGAAACGTGTAGATATGGTGCTTTTGGTTGGGGTTTTTTTTGGTTGGGGTTTTTTGTTTGGTTGGACTCTGTGATCTGAGAGGTCCTTTCCAACCATGAATATTCTGTGATTCTGTGAAAAGGAGAGATGGGAAGCAACAAGTGTTTGCCAGGGCTTTCTGGTGGCCAGGATAAGGCAGTGGCTGTTGAAGTCACCTTTGCCTCCTCTTTGGGCACTGGCTGAATCTGACAGGCAGCAGAGCTGCTGAAGTAGTGATGTTTAAGCTCAAAGCCGCAGGATGGCAGCAGAGGCTCTGTGACTGTTTTTTCTTTGGGCCTCACTGCTGATGGAACATGAGAAGAGCCTGTTGGTGAATGTGCAGGTCTTGAACGTTGAAAACAAACATCTGGACCTTATCTCATGGCAGAGCTACATCCTTTACTCTGTAAACGCAGACCCAGTGAAACAGGAGTTGGTGTTGATGGCCACAAAGCCATGAGGCAGCTTCTTCTGGAGAATAAAAACTGCTTCCAGCTCTCTATAGTTTTGGGGTTAGTGAAATTTGCAGTTTTAGTTTTTTTCTTCATCACTTGCATTTCTTAGCCATGCAGTTACCATCGGAAATACAGTTCAGTTTGCCCTGAACTTTGTTCATGTTCTCTATATGGTAATAATGAGTTTAATGTTGTAAGTCCAGATGATTGGTTGCAGAGTATTTGAAGCACATTGCTCAGCTTTGAGGGTGCAGCAGCTCCATTTATGCTCTGCTTGAACTGAACTGCTGTGTGTACATCTACTGCTGGCTTGTTCATGTCATACATAGCCAATTAAGTGCCTAATTAAAGAGGAGAAGGCAATGCACAGACATAGTTGGATCAAAACTTTGGAACTTGTGTCAAGTTCTTGGGGCAAAGCTTTCCAGCTGCTGACATCAGGTTTTGCAGTGGGTGGGATACAGCCACAGCTGGAATGTTGAGGGGGTTGTCAGGCCACTTGCTGCTGCCTCTGGCACCTGAGGAATGTCTTTGTCTCTTCTAGAATTCACCCACCTGCAACTCATACCAGATGACTCCACAGGCCCAGAGGGCCAAGCCCCCTCCAATGAATCCAGACAACTATGGCCTGGATCTGAACAGTGATGACTCTACAGATGATGAAAGCCAACCTCGCAAGCCCATCCCTGCCTGGGCCACTGGTACGTGTTGGCAGGGTGATGGACACCAGGAGAGTAAGATCTGGTGTAAAGTTTTGCCCACCTCTTCCCACTCACACAGTAGTTAGAAGTACTTGTCTCCAGCAGCATGGCTGGAGTGCTGGGTCAAGGGCTTCTCTACCACTTGGAGATCTGCATGTGGCACTGTTGGGGAGCAAATACTCCTCTAAAGTGCCCTAACAGAGCTGCTGGTGCCCTTGGTGAAAGGGCTAACTGTGAACTAGTACTCTGGCCTTCAGCCTGCTTGGTGCTGAGTGGACTTGAAAGAGCAAAGCAATGCAAGATGTCATGGGCTGGGTTCCAGAGCAGCTGTTGGTCCGGTTCTGAAATAGTTCCATCATTTCATGTTCCACCTGCCCCAGGGGAACTAAGAAGTGGAGAAACTAATGGCATCTGCAGGAAGAAAAGCTGAGAAGCTTTGTCCATTGCAAAGGTATCCAGTTCCTGGACAGAATTCAGTACACAGGGTATTTAACCCTCCAAGGGATCTGTGGGTACTATTTAGGCTTGATCAGGGAGGGTCCTTTGGAACATCCAACCCTGTGGGATGTCTCCATTTGTGAGCTGGGTGTGGTAAGAGGAGAGCAGGAACATGCAGGCTGCTGGCAGACAACTCTAGAGCAGCTCCCACTGCAAAGATGAATGACAATGCTTTGTTAATGGTTTGTTGCTGCAGGGGATCAGCTCAGCCAGGCTGTCATCAGGCAGTACTACAACCCTCCCAACATGGACATGATCTTTGGGGCCATTGCCAGCCCCAAGCTGGAGGACATCTTCTACAAAAGCAAGCCCCGCTACTTTAAGCGTACCAGCTCTGCCGTCTGGAACTCCCCACCCTTCCCAGCCACCAAACCCGGTCTGGGGCTGCCCTACAGCCTGAAGAAGTACTGAGGTGGGCAGGGGCTGGGGCCTGTGGAGCACTTGGGGTGTGTCCACACTGGTCCTGGGTCTGTCTCACAGCCTGAAGAAGCACTGAGGTGGGCAGCAGATGGGACCTGTGGAGAACTAGGAGTGTGTCTAGGTGAGAAAAGAGTAACTGATCCGTATCTGTATGTCTTTGGGTATTAGCATTGAATAAATGTCATCCTTTCTTACTGGGCCTGTTGCAATTTCTGGTTTTGGCAATTTTTTTCTCACTTTTAGGCAAATCAGCAAGCTGTGGGGAGATACCTTCTCAGAAAGGTGCATCTCTTCCTACCCTTAGCTTTAGGCTGAAAAAGATTTAGACCTTTTAGGACCTAAAGCTGTGTCATCCTCCCTCTTGAGCTAAGCAGGCTGGTGGTAGCTGCCAGCAGTAGGCCAAAGTTGTGTCTCTGTCGTCTTTGTGGTAGCCACCAGAGTGCTCCTACAGTGAAGGACACTGCATGCTCTGTGGGCAAGATCCAGATGGGATCTAGTTACCTTCTTCAGTTAGTAGGTGTGGTCCTGTTCATCATCTCCTGCAAACTGCAAAGTGATTTCACTGTTTCATTTGTCAGCTTCCAGGAGCACTTAGTATCTGAGTCATTCTCTCTACACCTGCCCTGTGAATGACAATTCCACTTGTGTTTTCTGCAGCCAGAGTGGAGCTGTCAGCCCTGACTGGAGGATTCTAAGGGAAACAGCTCCATGAGCCTCAGTAGGTTGTTGTCTTTCAAACCAGGTAACTTCCTACATGATTCTTACCTCAGGTTCATCTTTTTCTTGCAGCTTGGTTTGTTTTAAAGATGTGCAAGTGCTTGTGGCTATGTCAGGAAGCAGAAGCCTGAGGAACACCATTTCTGTGTACATACAACGTGGTCCTCTAAAACGCCCTGTAGGGAGATAGTGCAATGTGTGAGGAAACTTCCCTTGTGCCTAGGATTGATGAACTGTCTACAGCAAACCTTTTCCAAGTGATGTGGGGTTTGTGTTGGAATACCTGAAGTGCTGGATGCTGTGCTGTGGATCAGCCTTTATGTTTGTGTCTGTGAGGTGGTTGTCCTCCAGAGGTGTGCTGTGGGTTGGGGTTTGTACTTGAATTTGGCATCAACACAACCTTTTGGTAAGAAAGCTTCCAGAAAAGACAAAAACTCTTCTCAGACTGACAGACAATGAAATGGAGTGAGTGAAACTATTCACCTGAATGTTTGACAGACTGATAAAAGTGAGTTAAATAATCTCTGCCCAGCTGAAGTGCCTCTACATGAACACACGTAGTATGGGCAGCAAACAGGAGGAGCTGGAAGCTACTGTGCTGCTGGAAAGCTATGACATAGTGGCCATTACTGAAACCTGGTGGGATGAATCCTATGACTGGAATGTGACTATCAGCGGTTACAAGCTGTTCAGAAGGGAAAGGAGGGGCGGAGGAGTTGCCCTCTATGTTAAGGAATGGATTGAAGGTGAAGGGTTGTCCCTAAAGAATAGCCAAGAGCAAGTTGAAAGCTTATTAGAGATCAAGGTAACAAGGGAATCCTTGTGGTTGGAGTCTGCTCCAGGCCTCCAGATTAAGAGGAGTCTGTGTATGAAATATTCCTACTCCAGCTACAGGAGGC
>VWZO01022677.1:8353-80205 GCA_013396975.1 Bucco capensis
CTACTTGACTTTCAACATTTAGGAATTGCCTGTTCCTGAGCTCTCAGGAGATGGAACTTAAAAACTGACCAACTCTGATGCACCTCAGAGCTTTCCAAAATTTTTTCCCAGGGGACCCCACTAAGTAGTGTCCTGAGCAACTCAAAGTCAGCACTGCTCAGATCCATAGTAGTAGGAAGAAAACTATCAGTAAAGCTATCTCCAGAGATATAAAACTCAATTGCTTCATGATCACTATGGCCAAGATGGCCTCCTATAATCACATCACTCACAAGGCCCTCTATGTTAACAAGTAACGGATCCAGGAGAGCACCCATCCTTGTCAGTTCCNAGCTCATTAGACAATATCCTTTCACCCCTGTGACTCAGTTGCTTCCCGTTGAATGCTAACAGACTAGGGGAAGTACAAATCCTCCCACGATCAAAGAATCCTAAGTTCCAAGAGTGGCACCAGCGTTGCAGCCATATACTAAGAGAATAGATCCTCCTATTCCTATCAATATTTTCCTCAGTGACTATGGGAAGTGAGGAAAATATTACCTGTGCTCCTGATCCTTCTACTAAACAACCCAGGGCCCTGAACTCTTTTTTAATTGCCCTTAAGTTACTCACCTCCAGATCCAGCTTGGATAACTATAAAAGGATAATAATCTGTGCTCCACACCAAACTGGGAAGTTTACTAGTGATATCCTTTACCTTAGCCCCAGGGAAGCAGCAGACTTCCCTGTGGGTTGGGTCCGGTCAGCATATCGGGCCTTCCGTTCCCCTCGGGGTAGAATCGCCAATGACAATAACTCATCTTTTCTTCCTAACAGAGGTAGTACTAATGTGAGATTCAGTCTGTCTTGCCCTGGGCAACTCTTCTAACCCAGAAGAACCTGCGTCTCCTTCCTCCCATGTTAACCTGTCTTGCTCCAGGGCCTGATATCGATTGTATGTAGGCACCTGGGAAGAANTCTGTACTTGACCCAACAAACTTTGAGAAGCCAGCCCGTCCCTCCTCATTGTCATGGCTCATTCTATCCCCTACCCCCTTCCAACCTAGNACTAGCACCCTCCTGTACATCCTCCCTTCAGGCCCTGCCTTCACCAACTGCTTCATTAACTGCTCTGCTCCTGTTAGCCTGCCCCTGTTTGCGTCGCTCCGGGTCACCCCGCTCCCTAGGCTTGACTATTACAGGAGAGGGTTTATCAACCTTCAGTGTAGGACTAGTTCTGCTGAATTCACTACACCCTGATTGGGGACCCTGGCTTCCGTGCCCAATCAGTATCCGGCGGCGGCGGGGAGCTTGTATCACATGGGCTATGTGCAGGACTTGCCAGTAAGCCGAGTGTGCTGCCAGAGCCCCTGGAGCCAACCCAGTGCTGCCCAGCAAGATCTAAAAATGCATCCCTCTGTCTTACCTCACACACAGCCGCTCCTGTTCAAAGCCATCTCGCAAACAAGAAGTTGCCTTGGTGTTTGCCACAATTTTAAATTAAGTACCCTAATCACAAGAAAGAAACGCAATCATAAAACAGGATAAGAACAGCAAGCAGCAAGTATAAAAGACCATTATTAGTCTTGGAAAACATTTTCATGGTTGAACCTAAGCACTGGCCTTGGTATGATATTCTGCACGCAGTTGTATCAAGACACATATAGACTAGACTCTCTGGATTTTTCAGAGAAATTCTTTGCTAGACAAGCTGAGTAACAAGAGATTAAAAATTCTCTTAGAAGACAGTGTTCATAGAAAAAGGAGTTTTCTGCTATATTAAATAAAGTAAAAATAAAAATTCTTTACATCTTGAGATACAAGCCCAACTTTGATGTGAAATTGCATGAATTTTTATGTGCACTTACATTCAGGCCTTCTTGAAATAATTGCTCTTATCAGTGGTACCATTTTTGTTTCCACCACTTGCCAAGAGAGCTCTCATCAAAGCAAACGCTATAGTTTTTCTTCAAAATTGCAATGAAGAGGTTCAGCCTGCTCCAGGTGCACATTTTTCACTACCATTTACCTTGATTCCCTCTCTGCTTCTGCTGGCAGTGAAAGAACAGGGTCAAAAATTATTATTCTGAATACACAGTAGTAATGGAAATATCCTTCTTAGTATGTATGACTGGTGGTAGAAAAAGACACCAGAAAGTGTAATAAAATTTGCACTTTGGCTAGTAGAGACAAAATAAATGCTACAACTATTTAAGATTCCATCTAAAGTGAAACTAATATGCTTAGTACAAGCTTAACTTGTAGCCCTCTTTTCAGAAAATATAATTGATTTACCGGATAGAGATTTGTGGATTTATGTCACTTTTTGGATAAGCTTCTGTATATACCACAACAGTAGCAACAGTCTTTGTTGTCCTAAGAAGGGGTTTGCATAGATCATCTGCCTCTTGTAATCACTCATTTCCCCAAAAGATGAAATGTAGTCTCCCTTTTAATTTTTAACTAACAACTCTTATTACTTGTTTAATTTATCAGTAACATATTTATAAATGCATTCTCTCCTTGACATGACCTTTCCTCTAGAGTTGTTCATGTCAGAATGTTCAGGAAAAAATCTAATATTACAGGTTATTGCTGAAAAGCAATAATTTTAAGGTTCAGTGATTCACCTGTCATTCCCTTATGGTTTCTTCAGTGCTGAGTTCTGTTCAAGCTATATAAGTTAACAGAAGGGCCCATTGTGATTAACAGAAAAATAGAATTTTGTCAAATTGTAGCTGAATCAAACTGTTTGAGTGGCAGGTTCTACTTAATTTTAAAACTTTTACTGCTCTCAGCCTGATTTCTTTCTTGTTACATTCAGAAGTTGAATCCTGGCTCTGATTTTGCTAGCTCCTGGAGTACATGAATTTTATATATAGCTGTTCTTCCTCTGATAATGAGGTTTCTATGTTTAATCATCTACACTATACCAGAATTTATGTATGCAAACTGACAATTTACATCTGGCCAGTTTTCCAAATCTTCCTTCAGCTGTTGCCATCTTGGTACACAATACTTCTGTAAATACATTGATCTGTAGTAGATATTCAGACAAAATTACTCAGTGATCATATGAATATTCCCTGTGAAAATGTAACATTTTAGTGATATGCATATGACACTTCTGTCCATATCTAAACCTGGCATGCTAGATATTTTACTAAACTGTATATAAGCACTGGGCAACTGACAATCATACATGAGCCTGGACCCATTAACCTTGAGGATGCTGAAGTTATCAGTAGCTCAGCATGAAATCCTTCTTCTTCCAAGCACTTTCTGATTTGAAAAGTTCTAGTCAATATCATTCACCTCATGAAATTCAGCAGTTTATTTTCACCTCCTCTATTTTCTTATCACTTACTACAAGTAGCATGAAGGTTATATCCAAACTGCCTTGTGGAAAGAGAAACTTAGGCTGCAGATCCACTGTCTACGATTTCCTCACTGCTCAGAATTAATAACCTGTGGAGATGACTGATGTAAAGCAATTCATTGCACCTTGACTAGTCTCCTCAAGGTTTTCCATGTCCTTACAGCCCCAAGACAAAATAGGAGGATTTTTTCCTCAAAAATACCTGAAATAATATCCAGACAGCACTGCATATACTATCACAGTTCTAAGGAAGCACTGTATGCTTGGGAGGACATTGGAGAAAATTATGATGTTATGTGGCAAGTAGGAAGCTTTTCTGGTCCAGGGAAATCATGCCACGCACTGTCTGTCTGGGACAGACCCTGAAGCAAACTATCCTGTCAAGACAACCTATCACATGTTCACATCAAAAAGAGGTATTTGTTTAACTCCAGAAGGAACGAGGAGGCACAAATGCAGTGCAGACCAGGACCATGAAGCAAAAGACAACACTAGCTGTCTTGGTAATAGAGATCAATCACAGATGAGTCCTCTTTAACTTTATCCTGACTTTTATCCAGATGACTCAAGAAGATTGTTAATGGTGAGACTGAGTCCAGGGTGAATCTCTGAGAACTGCCACATCAGCTTTGTCTCTAACTTCATCAACACTGCAGGTTGTCAATTAGTCTCCTCCCCACATACCTACTTCCAGGTTTTTGAGATACAAAATTTGCAACTGAAACCATAGCTTTCTAGCACAATTATATATCTGTACAATCAGGTTTGTGTAACAGTGGTACACTTCTGGGGATATTTTTACAAAACTGTTATAACTTGTTCATACCAACACAACTTGAACTAAGGGGAAATGAGACAAGCAGTTTTCATATCTTCTTCTATTAGCACTTCCATTTCGTGAGAGCTCAAAAGCAATTTTCATTAAATATCATCAAGAACATCACAGGCTCTCTCTTATCTTTTTTTTTTTTCAAATGTGACCTACTACTCTTGTAGACATTCTAGAAAAATGTCAAGATGTCCACGTACTTTCCAACTTCAAGTGTCCTTTCTCGTCATAAACAAAGCATGACCAAAGCTGCTCCTTTAACTAAGAATAAGCTGGAGAAGTTCTGGGCCACTGGTATTTCTTCTTCTCATAGCAGTATATTCATTTGTTACTTCTTTCCTGAGATTACCACTCACCTCTGCATGGATTCAGATGTACTTCCTACTACCTCTTTAAAGATCTACACATTTGGAGGGAATTGCATGTTGCTGGCTTTGTTGAACAATCATTTCAGGGAAAAAGCGTCAAAGATTCTATAACCATTGTTTTAGTTCCAGTTTTCCTCTTGGAGAAAAAAGTATGGAAAATTTTTCTCTTCTGTCACTTCTCAGAGAAAGTCCATTAAATCCTACTACTGATCCCTGTCAAAATTCCATCAACAACTCCATTCCATCTTCTAGCTAAGTAATCCCTTCAATTTGCCTAATTCTATACAACCCAGTCCATTATCCTAGTCTCTGTATTACATAAAAAACCCCTCAATTCAGGTAGGGCAATTACTTCTTCCAGTAAAGAAAGCATTGCCCCCAAAGCTGTTTGAAAATCCAAGGGGTTTTGTAGATATCTTTGTCTATTTTAAGTCCACTGGGAAAATAAGTCATTGAACACTACTGCTACTAAACCTTGACTTGAGCATCTCTCTTATGGGGAAAGGTTGAGAGAGCTAGGTTTGCATAGCCTAGAGAAGAAAAGACTGAGGCAGGATCTTGTCAATACTTATAAATACTTGAAGAGTGAGTGTCAGCAGGATGGGATTGGTCTTTTTTCAGTGGTGCCCAGTGACAGGACAAGAGATAACAAGTACAAATTTGAATACAGGAAGTTCCATCTAAAGATAAGGAGGAACTTCTTTACTTTGAGGGTTGTAGAGCACTGAAACAGGCTGCCCAGAGAGCGGTGATAGAGTCTCCATCTCTGGAGATATTCAAAACCCACCTGGACGCCATCCTGTGCAACTTGCTGTAGGTGAATGTGCTCTGGCAGGGGATGTCAGATTAGATGATCTCCAGAGGTCCCTTACAACCACTAACATTCTGTGTTTCTGTGAAACATGAACGATACGAACTCTCCAACTGGAAAAATCAACATAGGAAAACAAGATAAAAACACTGTATGTATCAATATTCAGATAAATTGAACAGAGAATTGTTAAGGAAAAGTGGAAGTCTTGCAAGTTAAAAAAAAAAGAAAAAACCACCTATAATCTATACCATTATTATTCATTTAAACTTTTACAGTTTGAATGGGCTAAGCAATAGGTTTATCTTATCATGCTAACAGGACTTTGTTAAGCTGCTTGAGTTGTTTGCAGAGAAGAAAAATCTGTATGTCTATAAAGCTTTTAGCTAATTAACACACTACTCCATGCAGTATGTTAAAAAATATTTAGTATGCATGATGTACTTCAGATTCTTAGAGCTACTGCACTCAAATTTCTGATTCATTCTCTAGGCTCTTGAAACACACATTATCTAAACAATTACTAAATGACTTCAAGGACTAACACATAACCTATGCCACACCCAGGTGAAAGAGCACAGGACATGAGTACTTGTCACCTCTATTCCAGTAGTTAAAATACATCTTCCAAAACTGGAATTGCAATATGAGAACCTTTCTGAATAACACTGGTTGGAATTCTACTATTTTCTTCATCTATTCATGGTAAACTGTAAAAAAGTTTGAATGTTACAAGAAAATAAGTCAAATGTTGCTTTAGGCTGCAAATAATACTTCATGCATGAAACTATATCGTTGTGATACCGATGCATATCCACAGCTGACTGCAAAGACAAACATTTATTTTCAGTCTTCTTGAATAAAAGGCATTTGTGTTACATAAAAAGCATAGTATGCAGAATCTCCCAAGACTACCTCAGTTCTACAAGGAAAGTTCTAACAAAACAGGTCATGGAGCATTTTAAAGCAGAAGTAGAGAGACTTAGAAGACTCTAATTATCACAGCTATCAGGTGCTGCCATTCTACACTATTTCATTTTTCCTAGCCTGATCTTTTAATAGTAGCTTCAAAGGCAAAAAACCCCAACCCAAACTACTTATATGACAGCTCATTTGCGTAACAAAACTAAGATATATTACATAAAGCCATTCAGTGAAGAATATCTTTTTGTATCACTGAGTTTTTCCTTTATAATCTTAAAATATGGTTTTCCTTGATGCAAAGAAACAGTCAATAAAAAGAAGCTTTTTTTCCCCCCAAACAGCACCTTTGTTCTTTCCAGGCCTTAGCAATTGTTCATCAGTTCATGGATGAAGCAGAATAAGAGAAAAGATTTAGTATAGAAGAACTCTTTACTGCTTGCCTGGGTCCAGATTTACTCTCATACCTCACACTGTCATAGTGCTAAAACTGCCAAACACTTTGCCTAATGACAAAACCAAAAGAATAGGAAAAAACACCTCTCCTTTTCTGCCTTTGAGCTGTGACCATTTCTGGAAACAGCAAAAGATATAATTTTGTAATTGGATTTATTGTGATGCTCAACCTCTATTAAGCAGCTAGATTAAAAATAGAAGATGAAACTTCTGTGCCAGACTTTACTGAGCACAGAATACTATTCCACTTAAATTCAGAATCAGACCAGAGCAATGAACTATAACAGCCACAGGCACAACTGAGAAGGGGGCCTGATAATACTTCTCAGTTCTCAGATCCAGGTCTCATTGTTGCCATGTCTGAACAGGATATCAGGACAAAATAAAAAAAAAAAAAAAAAAAAAAACAACAAACAACCAAACAAATTCTCCCATGCACAACAGATTCCTCATGTAGGGAAACCTGGACCGTGAGCCATGGGATACTTCAGCAGGTCCCTAGGGCTAGGCAATCAGAAGGGGCTCCAGTCAAGAGGAACATCTGCCACAGAGCTCACACTTTTGTTATAGTCCAGAGCCTTGAAACATAGAAAGAACTTGCCTGGGTGTTTCATCACACATTCAGTATGCCTATCAGCAGGTCACTCAACCACATCATTGCTAACTGTAAGGGATGTTGTTAAGGTTTGGATGAAATAACGAGACTTGTGGATTGGAAAAGGCTGAGTAAGTTTAACTATTTTAATAGAAAACAANTTCTGCTCCAGCCCAAACCAGGACAGCTGTACAATCAAACTTCTCCCTTACATACAGCACCAATCCTCCACCTCACCTGTCCAGCCTGTAGCCCTCCATCTCAGCACTCCAGTAGAGGAACTCATTCCACCAAGTCTTGCTGCTATCAGTGATACCATAGCTCTGGGAATTGACCAGCGCTTCCAGTTCAGCTTGGGGTTTTTTCCTGATACTGCATGCATTAGTGTAGAAGCATTTCATATGTGCTCCTGGAAATTCTGTGTTCCCAGGAATGGCTTTATGTTGAGACCACTCAGAAAAAGAGAAGGGTAAGTTTTGCTGGCATTTAAGCCTCTCACAGTGATCATCTTCAAACTTGCTGCTTGTCTGTAGTTTCCTCAGAACACAAAATGGATCTTTGGGAAAGGCTATGGCATAACCAATGAAAACAAACTTTCTCACATCTTTCCCTATGAAAAACATTTTCTCTTCTGCATGATTTCTCCAATTGCTCTTAAATTACAAATGGTTTAACCGTTAACTATTTTTTTGAATAGTGTTGAACTGCCCTCTGCAGCTGAATTAGAGGTAAAAAGTGTCAGAAAAAATTTGTCATGATTCATGACCTACTTCTAACTGTTCATGAAATCATGGTCACTCTCGCTTTATCTCAAACTGTCCAAAATAACCCAGTCAGAGTTTTACGAGCAGCAAGTTTAGAATATTGAAACAAGCTTTATAAAAAGATTGACATCTTTTTGGAAAATACACAAATATTTTGGCTTCTCCATCTCAAGAATAATAGGGAAACTATTTGGTGACCAAAAAGAGGTTTGTTTTTCACTATTTACTTTTTGGTCCTGGCAGATCACAGGGTTAAGAACAACTTTTACAAACCTTTTCATCTTCAAAAACAACAGTGCAAGAGAAGTCTAGGTGACACCTTACAAGAGCAAATTCTTGTATTTGTGTGTCACTCAGTTTGTGAATTGAGTGTCTGAATTCTTTGGAGTTTGACTTATTTATGATGTAGATGAAATAATCAAACTGAAGTGTCTCAAACTGTAGCAGCTTTTTATTCTAGCTTAATGTAAGGGAGTATATTAGAATTATTGTTCCTACTCACTTGGGTTTAGTGCCATTCATGGTATCATGTAAATTGTGATCCACTGTTCTACAAACTGAATAAATACTAAATAAATGCCAGTTCCCATGAAGATGACACAATTTACAAGACAAGTAGTAAAATCTGACATGAGATTGAGTAGAGCTGGGGCAAAGTGCCTATCTGGTACCAACAATCTCAACTTCTTTGGTCAATAGTACAGACTAGTTAAGAAATCACACATTCCTTCATGGAGAAAGAGCAAATTTTAATAAAGTACACTTCAAACAAAACACTACCATATTTGCCAGAGAAAACTCCATTTTCTGCCCCTAAAAAAGTGCTTGTAAAAAACCTAAGTGACCTTTTCAGGAAAAAAAAGAATTCCCAATCATGTCTTAAATTTATGGGTTTGTGCTATAACTTTCAATCTCTAAGTTGCTGAATCAACACCTGCGCAACAACAGTAGGAGGGGAAATACTGGCTCTTGAGGCTCCAGTCAGCAAGTACAGAGGAGTCAGGTAGTGTGGCAACAGAAGTAAAACCAATCTTTAAAATTTCATCCATTTAATTCCTCAGGGAAAGGACTTTCAATGAGCTGAGGTTGCTTCTAAAACAGAGTACAGCACCTACAGTCACTGATCAGTTTGAAAACATAGTAAAATAGATTAAGAATGATTGAAAGTAGTAGAGAACTTCTGGAAAAAACTGTGTTATTTTGTAGTTTGGGTTTTATTTGGTTTCGCTTGGGTGGGGTTTTTTTTTTTTGTTTGGTTAGTTTCTGTTGTTTTGGTTCATTATTTTTTTGAAGATTACTTAGATTTGCAGATTAGCATAAAATACCTGTTACCCTAGGAGACGTTAATTTCAATAGTATTGTATTTCTGAAGTACAGTCTTAGTTCAGAGTAGTCTTCAACTCATTATTTCCTTGAAACATTGGTATCTCAGTAACAAACAGACACTGAAATTAAAAAAACAAACACAAAAGTGATACAGTGGTTCTCAAAGAATCTGTGAGAAAACAGCTTGATTTTTAAAGTTAATTTCCAACCCCTTTTACTTATACAATCCTCCAAAAGTTAAAACAGAAGGATAACTAATAACGCTTCCAAATTTGATACAATCTATCAATAGGATGGTTTGTAGCAAATTAGTTATAACTCCTCATCATTTATAAATACAGTCAGCTATATCAATATTTCTTGTCTGGTCACATTTATGAGCTCTTCCAAGTAGTTAGGAGAACACATAGTCTAGAGGCCACACTTATCAGAAAAATGTTAAAAATAACATTGCACAATGAATCTTATTGCTGAATTTTGAACGACATTTGTACTAGCTTGCAACATACAATTTCACACTTACATGCACAGGGATGCTATGTTTTGAAATCCTTAAACCTAACTTTTACGTTATGACTACCAATTGTCCTTGCTTTCATTAAATCTATTTTGAAAATAATATTTTTTTTTCAGCCTACAGATTCCTAACACTACCATTTTGTATGCTTTTGTTAAGCTGAAAGTGAGAGGTTTCTGAAGAACTTTTATCTGTTTACAGGAAAGCTTCTTTCTGCCTCTTTTCAAATCTGGTATTCCCAAGAAAGAATGGGAAAAGGAGAGCAAAAGCTGAACTCAAAGGGGTTGTGGACAGAGGAATCATTCTGACCTTGCTCTGCCCTCTTCTCCAAGTCACATAAAATCCCCTTTGGTTCATGAGCAGAACCCTCTGCTTTTCTCTCTGCAGCTCCAGGAATAAATACAATGGAAGGAAGAGTCCTTTCTTAGAAAGGGCTGAGATTCCTGACAGAGTTGGAGCTTCTGTCATTGTCAGAAAGCCACCAGCTCGATCTGGAATAATTCAACTCAAATACTTTGAAAGTTGGTAACTGCAACTCTTTCCAGAACCACTTAAAGAATCTGTACTTCGTAAATTTAGAGTCTGTGGACAAGCAGAGTATAAGTAATGTCATCGCCACTCCTAAAAAAGATCAAATTCCAGTGAATCAGCTATGTGGGAACCAAAATATCACAGTGACAGGCATTTCAGAACTACATCATACAGCCTCTTTTGTAAATAACATGGTTTAAATCTACTGGAGTGAAAGCTCACTCAAAAAATCAAAAAACGGAGCAGCATGCCTCTAGGGAAATAAATTGTTCAAAGGCTTATCTTCCTAGCAGCATCAGGCTGCTTCTCACACCTTGCTTTGCCTCTGGTGTGCTGTGTGACCCTGAATAATCTTCTCACCTCTGTGCTCTGAACTTCCCTCTCGGACTGAAGCTGTGCTTTAACATGAGATAGGCTCTTATCACAACATCATACAAGTCAGCTGCTGCTGGATACCCAAATGCTGCTACTGAATTACATCTAACAACAACTGCAAGTGTACTCTATCTATTCTATCTTTAGAGATTTTGAGATTTTTGTGGTTGTTGTTTCAGTCCTATCTTCCTTCTGGTGATATAAGAGAGAAACAGACTAATCAAATAGAAGCCATGAAAAGGCATACAGATCTATCCACCACAGATGAGCCCTTTTGCTGTAAAACAGGATGACAGCATGTTCCAAAATGAGGTAATGCATTCTGAATTACAAAAAAAGACAGAAAATTTAAAAAAAAAAATCATTGAGGCTTTCCAATAAAAGCTATTTGGAATCATCTCAGCCTCCAAGCAGGTAATAAGTTGATCTGTATAAAGTCAGGTCAGGCACAGTCTGAAAATCACTTGGGGTTTTCTGTGGCCCCTGGTGTGATAACTGTGCCGACAGCAGAGGGNTATATATACATAAAGTCATGTAAAGGCCATCCAAAGCTGACAGTTTTAGCTACCAGCATTGAACACACAACCCAGGTGCTCTTAGAACAATGCTAAATTCATATAAGGAACCAAGCAATAGCATCTTAACAAATACACAGGCTATTGACCAAGTACAGTAGAAGGCAATTTCAGGAAGTCATAAAAGCCACAGTAATAGCACTGTGTGGAAAAAAAAGAAAGCATTTAAAAAACATTTGGCTAAGTCACCCTCTACCACTGCAACTACATCATCTTGAAACTATTCAAGCCTGTGGAAGAATTCAGCTCAAACAAGCATGGGACAGAGCTGTATACAAGGAGGATATGCTGGAGCATTATTATCCTCATGAAGCCATAGTGAGCTCCTGAAGACAGAGGATACACTTATTCCACAGATTTTTTTTTCACAGTCATCTATGTGATCTACATGGAAGTCTTTATGGAATGTTTCTCATGCCTAAATCTGGTGTCTTCTATATGGTAAAGACACTCAGAAAGGAAAATCAAGCTACTTATTTTTGAAAATAAGCACAACATACTACATGGTAGTTACAGTTCAAAGAGGCAGAAAAGCAGCTGTATGCTTGGCCAAAATTAGATGACTAGTGATTCTTTTGGCATGGGCTATACATCCAATATGTATGTATGTATGTATGGCTAGGCTTCGCGAACGAAGATCCAGGGAGGGCTCCATCCACGCTCCTCATCAGCGCCTTTTCCAAGCGCGCTGATAAAAAGAGGATAGCAGATAGCACCCTCGAGCCTGCGCTATGGATTTTTTTTAGGTGAGACACAGCATGCGCAGAGCTGGACCCACCCTTTAGTCCTAAGGGTCATCTGCCAGGGACTAGCAAGCTTGGACACTGGCAGCGAGGTCCTTAGGACATAGGTTTTATTAGAGTGTCCTTTTCTTAGATGGAAGGCCTTACAGGGCTAAACGAGCTCCATCTGCCTGGGTTTGGAATCAGACTTGTCCTTCTCCTAGGATGACTGCCAGAAGGCTAATGAGCTCATCCTACCCATCCAAGGATTCTAGGAACATGGGTCTCACTCCCCACACTTTCCTGTGGGCAATGAGTTTAATGCTCCCTCTGCTGTTGGCACAGTTATCGCACCAGGGGCCACAGAAGACACATCCAATAAGGTCCTGGAATAATTAACATCTATGGATGGCTACATCTGGCTCTTCAGAAGTATTTTATTTCCTCCACCTTGCATGTTCACAGCACTGAAGTAATCATCCTGTGTCCTCTCCATACCTGAATGCCTTTAAGTTCTTATTGACCACAGTAAGAGTTACTGCATTCAGTTACCCCATTTGCAGGCACAGAAGAGTTTTCTGGATTAAAAATGCAGTGCATTTCGCCCACTTTTAAATGAACCTAGTACCTATTACATACTTCTACAGCTAAAATCTAACATTACAAAAGTGAAATAAGGCTTCTCATATTCCTTAAAATTATCTATCAACATAGAAGGACAGAGGGAGATTATTTTCAGCAATGGAATGCCAATCCAACAACTGTTGATCTTTCTACAACAGCCCATCCAAATGTATAGCAATGAACATCTATTCAGGCTCTTGGGCATAGTAAATCTAATACACATACAGATTCAGCTCATAACCTTCCAGATGAGCTTGCATAGCAGGATGTTATTTGCATAGCAAGTATGATTTAAAAAAAATTTAAAAAAAAAAAAGAAATCATGGATAAAGAAGCTGAGAGAAGAAAAGCTCACATCACTGAATTTGGTCTGGTAAAGGGGAATTACCTCATCAGAGTTAATACCTTTTCTTGGAAAAACATACCTATATTACTAATTTTTTTTAAGACCTTTGTGGTTTAAACTTACAAACACAAAATTGTTTTTAAACCATTTCATCAGAAAGCCACCTGCTCTGGAAAAGCCCCAAGATTTGATAACTATAATGAGAGTCATTTTACAGGTAGCCTGTAAAAATCTGCAGTATATATGATTAGTCTTTAGAATTATTTCTCTAATAATTTCTCAAGGTATCATTTCCCTCTGTAAGGTAGTTGAGATAATTATGCACAGGATTATGTTTAGTTGTTACCTGTAGAGTTTCATCAAATACTTACATGGTGTGCAGTTCCTATTCTGCAAATGCCCAGGAGGAGCTTATTTAATGTCTGCCAGCTTCTGTTTTTTAAAATTATTCTAACATCTCTTTGCATCTGTACAAGGTGCTAAGGTAATTTTTCTTACCTTTTACTGCTTTTCTGTAAACTACAGCACATTAAAATAATTCTCTGATTTTCATAGATGTCCCTATCTCCTCATGTATGTCCTCTACTTTTTTTGTCTTTAAGAGCTTTCTCCAGCAGCTTTCTGCTGTGCTTCATTCCTCTGATCTTTTGCTTGGTTTACATCTACAGATATCTTCCATGGACAGGAGGCTTTTTCCTCAACTTTGGTTTAGCTTCAGCCAACAAAGATCTTTTCTGAGATCACCTATCCATTCATCTCACTGCTCTAAATGATACCAACTGATAAAGCAAGGTATTATTCCTTTGCTTTCACTTCATTTACAAACGTGAATAAGCCTAAAATATGCTGGTTTTTTAAAATGAATTTTACTTTGACTAAAAAGAAAGTCTTAATACATTTTTCACAACCATCAGACCACTGATTATTCTGAAGAAAACCCAAATTGGTAAGTTATGTCTTGCACTCCTGTCAGAGGGGTGTTGACTGCACTCATAATTAACTATCACTTGCCTTCATCAAAGAGTAAGTAACATCACAGGAACTAAAGAAGGAGCAAAAATGTTTTTTACAAACAGACACTGACATACAAGGCAAATTGCATTTTCTTACAGCATAATCATGAGATAATAAGGTAACAAGTGTAAGTCTTCAATATTACATGAAAACTCAAAAGATATATAAGCTAGCTACTAGCAGTAGTTTATTTTATTTTCATTTAGACATCAATATTCACCTCCTGGTGTGATGGTTAGGTTCTCCTTCAAACATACTTGCTTTTGTAGTTAATCACTGAATACAACAGAAGCACTAGATGTCAAGGCATATTTTAAAAAATGTATTTTCCTTTAATCCATTTTTCTTTTCTTCTTATCACTTGAAGTTACACGTTTCCTGGTATTTTCTGCATTGAGCAGTAAACATTTTTTCTACTACATCTAGCAGATTTCCTTCTATATTAATCCCTGTAGCTCAAACAGAGCTAATATGCAAAACCAGTTCTGTTGCAGTAGAAAGCCAAATTACATGTTGAGTCAGGCATACTACTTAGTATAATCTTATTTCTAAACAAGATAATAATAAAAAAAAATTTCTTCTACATTTCTCTATTATTCTGAGGAATAATAACAACAATGCATGCAATCTTATTTCCCAGGAGGACATATCTACAAACAAAGATTTAGTTTCTGTGTTTAGAAATCCCCAAAGTTGTCACTCCAGAGTCACAAGCCAAGATAACAAACCTAGTTTGTATTCATTCCTTTTGACATCTACATCTGACTCTCATGGTTCTTTGTAGCCTCTCCAGCTCATTGCATTAATACTTTCCTGCTTTACTCCTTGAACAATGCTAGGCCAGCACAAGCATTCATACACTTATACATGAGTCAGACTGGGGCACTACTAAATTTGAAAAAGACAGCTAGCAGAAGAAAATAGCTTGCTAGAAGTGGTATTGTCTGCAAGAAGCTATGGGCCAATTTCCATCCTTGAAGAGTGCTCTGTTTAGCTGCTTTGGGTTAGGTCTTTTTGTTCAATTGTTTGGAGATTTTTGGTTGTGGGAGGGGTTTTTGAGAAGTTTTGCTTTGTTTGGGGTTTTTGTTGTTGTTGTTTTTTATTTTTTTCTGTTTGTTTGAACTAGATCTATACTATTATTTAAACCAAAATCTTGTCTAAACTTACCTGTACTTGCACAGAACCTTCTTCAGCTGCTAGCTATATAGCCCTCCTTCTCTGGGTCACTTTGTTCAGCAACTTCTACCAGGTGCCAGGAGACTGCACAAAGCAGAATACACAAAGAAATACACAACAATGATTTACTCGTGAATACACATCAGAGATGCCTAGGTGTAACGAACAGTATATAGAAGTTAATATGTTCTCTTGCAGTAGTACTCACTCAGTGGAAAACAATTGCTCTCTGTCGCTTCTCAGAATGGGATAATCCTCAACCTTATCAAGTCATCAACTTCTAATTCCCTGCTTTTTATCTTACCATTTAAAATACCTGATCAGTGTTCTCCCTTTCAAGATTAAAATAACTTACATTTTAATAATTTTCGCAATAGAGCTAAGACAACATCACACTGGTTTGCAGCACCAAAACAGACCTTCAACCACAAACTGCTGGAGCCCCAGTTGGGTGTTGGGATATCTTACTTATTATATTTATATTTTATATATATTATATTTATATTATTACATTTATACCTTACATATTCTAGTCCTTCCACCTAGGATGAAACAGATATTTGCTACAAAGCTAACTCAAGTAACCATCATCCACTTCTGAGCACCCAACTTAATCTCAACACAAGCAGACAGTGTTTATCACCTCCAAATTAGTCTGGCCTTGGTGATGGTGCTGCTGCCTTTCACAGTGTGGAAGAACTCTTCTTTCCATGTAACTGAGTGTCAGTGCAGGCAAGAAAGAGGACAGCAGCCACACACAGGGGAAACCTTGCACAAATCCAGCACATGCAGAGCATGTTAAAATAATCAGCAAAATATTTTAGAAAGAAAAAATCCAAAAAGCTACTTAACCAGAATTTTCAAACTAATCAACATTGAAAATCTTTGCACAAACTTCCAGAGGCTCTCCAGTGGAGCCAGGCACCTTTGTCACGCATCTTCCTTCAGGCCTACCACCTCCTCTGTCCCATGTTTGGGCCACCCAATCAGCTCAGGGTGGTAAATATTGTTTCCAGAGCTTTTAAGTTCCCTTTTAGAGTATTTCCCCAGGAATTTTGATAATTGATGTTCAATTTTGATAATTGAACATTGACACTGCAATGTTTCCATTTTGACAGATTGATATTTTCAGATGGACAAGAGTTATCTCCAGTTTAAAATACTCATTTCAAATGTAAAGTTTTATACCTTTCATTTGAAAAAAAAAACAACCAAACAAAATAAACTCAACAGATGTTTCTTTTACCTAAAACCAAACTTTGGCATCCTTGGAAATCAGAAAGATGTTTGCATATATGTGCACAGATGCATCTGAATATGACTAAGTATTACATAAAATAAATCTAGTCAGCATTCGGGCCTTTCAACATTCTTGCATGACAACTAAGCAAAGTATATTTCAAGTATATGAGAGATGATTGGTAAAATTCTACAAGGAATAAAGCATTTGAAGCTGCAAGACTAAGCACCCTGAATTTTGCTGCCCAAGGTTATTGAATACACTAGGAAATTCTATCATTCCCTTCCCTCGTCAAAGGCCACAGATCACATCCCTGTGCAACCTCCTTCTCTCAGGAGTCATGCACCCCATTTCCTTCTCTTATCTTTTCTCCCCCACTTCTGTGATTTGTCTGAGATGGTCCAAAACATTAAACCTTGTGGATTTTTTGAGGAGATAAAATAATTACACAGACATTTAAAATTCTCATGTGAATACAGGCTTACACCTGTGTGTAACTTTTTGCAGGATCTACACCAAAGGGTAAATCTCTACTGTTGACTCATTGCACTTGAAAAAATGTACTCCTTCAGTAGAGTCTGGAAAGAGAAATTGTACTCTGCTATTTCAAAGTACAGCTTAGAAAACAGCTGGGTCTAACCTAGGAATACTTTCTGGAAAGGTATTCTGATGTTTCCAAGCTGGTAAAATACTGACATTTTCAACACTTTCTGCTTATGTATCTGTTCCATTATGGTTGTTATGGGTAATCTATAAATAAAAATCTGTACTTTGGAAGCAGAAAAATGAAAAGAGAAATCTGGAGAGAGAGAGAGAGGGAGAGAGGGAGAGAGAGAGGGAGAGAGGGAGAGAGGGAGAGAGAGAGAGAGAGAGAGAGAGAAAGAGAGAGAGTCTCCTGCCCTGTTTATAGCTACTATCAGAGTTTAAACATACTTCAATAACCATCCACACTTCAACTAACTGAAAAAGACACATTAACAACATCCTATCTCACCTTCTATCACACTCCTAAAAGAACACAGCACATGTAAATCCTGGCACTTTAAATAATCTCTCTCAGGAAGCATTGGTATTATACCAGCAGTGGTATTATGCTTTAAATTAAAGGGAGAAAGTAGGATATTAGAAGGGCAGGAATGAAAGGAGTAGATTGGCAAATTCATTTGGAATTCCTACAAACAGTAACAATTAAGGACACAAGTTTTCTAGCAACATGTGTGCAATCCTTTATTCAGAGAAATCCATGCTGACATCAACATTGCTAGATAAGACCAAATGTTGACATCTCCTGGGGAGCTTCAGACATTTTGCCATCAAGAGGTGATCTTACTCCTGCCCATGCTCACACTCTTGACCTCTTCCTATGTCCACAGGATTACTAAGTAGTAAACTGGACTACTGAGCTTATCAATCTAAAAACAAATACCTGACTGGTATAAATACCTGCCTACTTACCACTGTTTTTATTCCAGGAAAACAATGCTCCACACTGAGCTGCTACAATACTTAAAGTAGACTGCAGTTACAAGTATTTTTTTCAGCACACTGCATTATTCTGGTGAGACTATGAAGGTTTTTCCCTTTCCAAAGGGTTGTTCCTTCTGACTGTGAAATGAAAGATATGTAATCCTAATTATTCTGCCCACCAAAAAGCAGAGATGAGGCAAACAAACGAGTTTACTAGCAATAAAAGCCCTGTAATATATGAAAAATGGGAGGGCATTTTCTTTTAACAATAAAGCACAGGACCAATTTTCTGTGCATTATTTTTTCAGCTCAATGTATTCTGAAGCAATTATTCACAATGATCATATAATGATGATGCTTCCAAGTTTCACCCTGGAGACATGATCTGTAGCCATTATATTTAAAGTCTATAAATGATATTTGTCTGTCATTACGTTCTAACATACCACATTGTTTTCTGGTTAGACACATAGGAAAATTGCTCAGGATTAAGACTTAAAAGCTACATCATATTATATTCTTGTGAGTATAAATAGAAAACTTTAAAGCCTCAGTGTTGACTGATGTTTATTGTCCTTATGGCTGACTCTTAAGTAGAATTCTTAGGTACTCTAAAGTCCATTTGCATTTTCTTGTCTTCCGTACAAGACATTAAACCAAAATATTCATAGTGTGACACTATTTATTAGCCTACACAAATAAGAATACAGGAGTTATTGCCAAATAAAGATTACTCACAGGTATGTTTTGTCAGTTGTTTTCGGGTTTTATTATATTCAAAGCAATACAAGCACCTACTCTCTCCGAGACAGATCAAATTCCTTAAGCTATATTCAGAAGATCTGTATACAAATTCTTCTAATTCCTTTGGATAGGATGCAAAGAGAGATCACCCTTGCAATATATATATTATATATACACAGTAGTATATATACTGTTGCTTCAGAAAATTACTTTATAGAATCATAGAATCATTCAGATTGCAGAAGACCCTTAATATAATTAAGTACAACTGTTAACCTAACTCTGCCAACTCCACCACTAAAACATGTCCCTAAGCATCACATCTACATGTCTTTTAAGTACTGCCAGGAATGGCAATTCCACCATTTCCGTGGGAAGCCTGTTCCAATGCCTCACAACAATTTCAGTGAGGAAATTTTTACTAAAATCCAATCTAAACCTCCCCTGGCTCAACTTAAAGCCCTTTCCTTGTGTTACTTAGGAGAAGAGATCAACACCTGCCTCACTACAATCTCCTTTCATGTAGTTGTAGAGAGCAATAAGGTCTCCCTTTGAGCCTCCTTTTCTCCAGACTAAACAGCCCCAGTTCCCTCAGCTACTCCTCATAGTACTTGCTCTCTAGACCCATCACCAGCATAGTGACATACTATAGCACACACTCCAGCAGCATCATGTCCTTCTGTAGTGAGGGGCCCAAAACTGAACGCAATATTCACGGTGTGGCCTTGCCAGTGCTAAGTATAAGACGACATTTGCTTCCATAGTCCTGCTGGCCATGCTGTCTCTGATACAAATATCAATTCTGCCTTCCACACTAAGAGAGGAAAGAGAGACTTTTTCAAATTAAAAAAATAAAAAAAACTAAGAGAATTCAACTTTGATTCTGTTTCTGCTTCATACAAAGCAAATTCTAACAAATACTAAGGGATGCAAAAATTCATCCCGAGTAATGAACAACATCAAGAAAAATGTTTCTTTTTGGAAGGATAAAAATAGTTCTCTTCCCATGTTGAAATTTTTAAGTGCATCTACTTGCACATTAAAAAGTATCAGTTTTACTTGCAGTCTGGCTTCTGCTTGATGCTATAAGTGAAGATAAGAAAATATTTGTCAAGTGGTGGTTTTAATCATCAAAATTACTTGATCATCAAGAGGTACTGTAATTACATCTGGAAGTTATCAAATTGTTTCTTGAGTTTAAAAGAAATTATGCTTTTATAATCACAACTTCAATGAAAATGCAATACATGCCAAAAGAATTGAAAATAGGAAACAAGTTATGATAGTTAAATTAATCATTTCAGAAGTGTAGCAGTAAAGTTAAAGTTACAGATCATTATTTTTTAATCTTTGAAAGTTTGAAAGCTAATCATCTGGAAAAAAAATACTACTACAAAGAAACTGTAGTTTCACCTTTCACCATAAAAATGTATGGATTTGAAAACTTTCAGAAAACTTCCAGAACAGTATATAAGACCAATCACTTTCACAGAATCATAGAACAGTTTGGGTTGGAAGGGACATTTAAAGGTCATCTAGTCCAACCTCCTGTAGTGAGCAGGGATATCTTTAACTTGATCAGATTGCTCAAAGCCTTGTCCAGCCTGACCTGGAATGTTTCCAGGGATGGGGCTTCTATGACCTCTCTGAACAACCTGTTTCAGTGTTTCAACCACCTCATGGTAAAAAAAATTCTTCCTTATATTTAGCCCAAATCTACCTTCTTTTGGTTTAAAACCATTTACCCATCATCTTACTGCTACAGGTTCTACTGAAAAAAAACCCTTTAATTACTGAAATGTCATAACAGAGTCTCCCTGGAGCCTTCTCTTTTCCAGGCTCAACAACCTCAAAATTCTCAGACATCCCTCACAGGAGAGGAATGGTTATCTTTGTGGCCCTCCTCTGGACTCACTCCAAGAGGTCCTTGTCTTCCAAGATAGTACGGTATACTACACTGTCATTCAGATCTCCTCAACATCTTTTGCTTACTGTTAGGTTTGCTCTTTATCTGATTCAGAAAACTGCTCCCACTGAAAGATGAGCACTGTTATTCTCTGAATAAACAAAGAGGGTCACAGCGGAGAGGAAGGACATGGCTACCTTTTCAGTGCATTTTTACATCCACTTATGGAACCACGTTCTGAAAACTAAAAAAATAAAACTAAAAGGCAGCCAGGCACAGCTCATGTACAGGAGCAAAGTCCTGATCTGCCAACGTACCAGGTGGAGCAGAACAATGAACCACTGCAGAAAGTGATTCGAGAGCAGTGTGAGTCCTTCCACTCAGTCACTCGCACAGGCAAAGCACAAGGCACAGCCATCAGAGCAAACACAGATAAAGTGAGGAAAATGCTAGCAGATTCTCCCAAACAAGAAGTGCTTTCTTTGTCTCAAGGTATAATTTAAATTAACATTTTACTTGTTACAATGCAGTGGAATAAGAGCATTAAATTGCTCAGTCACTTCGATTCAGCAGCCTTGCTGTAACTGGTTAAGCAGTACTAACTCAGTAATTTGCAATTTTCTGTCTGCTGCTGAAACTGAGCATAATGCAGGCAAAGTTATATTAGTTCAGAATAATTAACAAATATTTGTTTATACGTACATGCTCAGAAATTATAATATTTATTTTAAAGTGCATATATTACAGATTAATGTATTCTATACACATGTACACATTTATTGGTATTGATATTAAAACTGTTTACTGGAAATAAAACATTAGATGATACTTAAGACCTACCCTATACAAAAAAAAAATCTTTTTTTGTATACAAAAAAAAAATGTCCTTGATACAAAGAACATTTGCTTCCCAAGATCACTTATGAAAATTAGAATCTAACCAAGACATAAAACATAGCTTTAAAGATTTTCTGTGTCTCCTCTTTTATTACATTATAAGCTAGTTTAAAGTCAGTCATGATTGTTCTTTGTTTACTCATGTTCTCTATTCTGAGACTGAATCAGAACATCACAACTTAACTGGATTAGTGATTGATCATCTGTAGGAACTCAGCCACTTTTATAGGTTTTTGGCTCTAAAAAAAAAGATCTCAAGATAGGAGGAGATGGCATCCCTTGAGAGGGGCTGGGAGGAGGAGAGAGGGAGGTGAATGGGAAGGAAAAGCTCACGAGGCCCAAGGCCATCAACAAAACAGGAGTTGATGCCGGCAAGATGAAACAGGTGAGTCAGGCACCAAGGGTAGGCTACCCAGCTGGTGTGGGTTACAGCAGCCACGCCAAGGGCTGGGTGCTAGCCTGGACCTTCCACTGCACCACAGCGGTGGTGTCATGGAGGGGACTTCTGGCACCATGGAATGGTGCCAGAGGAGACAACGTCCACGTGGGTCCACATCCATGAGCTCCTCCTTGTGTTCCGGAAGATCGACCTCCATGGGCTCCACCCTGCTTTCAAGGAGGATCAACCTCGATGGTTACCACCACATCACCAGCTGTATAAGCAGCGATGGCCAACATTACAATGGAGTTGATGGTGCCTGACCTTAGATGTGGCCTCCTGGCACCTCCTGTGGTCTCTTCTTTTCCACCAGCCTCTGTTGCCTGGATGTAAACAGGAAGTAGCATGTCACATCTGGTGCTCTATGCAAATAAGCAGATGTGGCTAACCTGGCAGTTAGAATCATGGAATCATTGAACTTTCAGGGTTGGAAGGGACCTTAAAGATCATCTGGTTCCAACCCCCCTGCCATGGGCAGGGACACCTCCCACTAGAGCAGCTTGCTCACAGCCCCAGCCAGCCTGGCCTTCAAAACTGCCAGGAATGGGGCTTCCACCACCTCTCTGGGCAACATGTGCCAGTGTCTCACCACCCTCATGGGGAAGAACGTCTTCCTAACATCCAGCCTAAATCTCCCCTTCTCAACTTGGATCCATTCCCCTCAAGTCCTATCACCACCTGACATCCTAAAAAGTCCTTCCCCAGCACTCTTGTAGGCCTCCTGCATATCCTGGAAGGCCACAAGAAGGTCTCCTCAGAGCCTTCTCTTCTCCAGACTGAATGATCCCAACTCTCTCAGCCTGTCCTCATAGGAGAGGTGCTCCAGCCTCTGATCATCCTCATGGCCCTTCTCTGGACACATTCCAGCACCTCCCAGATCTTTCTTGTCCTGAGGGCTCCAGAACTGGATGCAGTACTCCAGGTGAGGTCTCACAAGAGACTTGGTTCCTTGTCTGGAGAGATGAATCTTGTCTATCATTTCAGTCATTAGATAAGACTTCACACAAGTGATGTTCCATTTTTCAGCCCAGAATATTTGCTATTTTGAAATTATGTTGTTTTTTTGTTTTAGTTTTGAAATGTGGGGTTTTACAACAGAAAATAGGATTCAAGATAAAACAGCAACACTGAATATGTTCTTCCTTTATGATCCAACAGAGCCTCTTTTTCCTTGCTGTAGTTATCCCTTCCACCCCTCCATCACCCACCAGTTTATCAACATCCAGTGCCACATGACAGTGAGCATGATACAGAGCCCATTTCCAGAGTCCATACTTCAGAAAGTGTCAAAACCCAAAGAATTCAGGAAAGACCTGTGGAAGTTATTTGGGGATCAGAAAACAGACCTTTTAGCAAAGGTTCAAAATGTTACATTTGTGGTTTTCAGAGGGAGGAGGGCCACTGAACTGCCATTAACATTTTCTCTGTAAGACAGACATAGCCAAGGACATTACATCTGCTGGAGGAAGTTTTGCATCTTTACAGGGTTTGCAAATCAAACATGACTGAAATGTTGCATGAAAAGTGAAATGATGACTTACCAGCGAAGTGATTTCTGACTGAAGCTAGATTCTCTTCCCATCTAGCAGGCAAGGGCACCTACAAGCTGGAAGCTGCAGTAGAAATATTTAGATGTTCTACTTAAGGCCCAGGAACAGTCTGAAAATCACTTGGGGTCTGCTGTGGCCCCTGGTGCGATAACTGTCCCGACAGCAGAGGGAGCATTAAACTCATTGCCCACGGGAAAGTGTGGGGAGTGATACCCATGTTCCTATNCGTGATTGTGTGAAGATTTTTAAAAGTGTTGATGGGCCCAGAAAGTTGACAGAGAAATAAATAATGCTTTCTATTCATGGCTGCAACATTGGGAAATAGTTTAACAGTAAGACACCTGCATCTCTAGAAGCAAGCATCTAATGCTGATGTTTCCAAAACTGCCTTTTCCCAGGGTTTAAAATCCCAAATCAGTGCTGAAATATTCCACACAAAAATCCTGAGACACCTGTTTAAAGAGATTGTTTAAGCTTTCTCCTCCAAAAATATGTTGGGAGTTCTAAATTTCAAATCCCTCTCTGCCTTATTAGATGCATTGGCAATAGATTTACCCTTAGATTACCTTGGGTTTAAACACAAACTATGAAAAAGATTCACCTTCAAAGAATATCATCATCACTAGACAGTGAAACATTCAAAATTCAGGAATACCAAGCATATCTTTACAGATATACACTTTTTCATCCACATATAAAAAGGAATTAAGATAGGGTTTAAATAGCTTTTGGATTAAGCACTCAGAATTCTTGCTCAAAAGATATTTAGAAGCCATGTTATGCAGTGGCAATGTAGGACCTACACATAAAGCACATCGTGCAAAGACTTGAGTTATCAACAAAACACTCAGAATCTGAATCTTGATAAAAAGGCAAATCAGATTAGTCTGTAATTTTCTAAAAGGAATTCATCTCCTGAAAAGTCAAATCAATATTCTGTATGTCAACAAATCCTACATGATAAAGTGTAATTTGCACCAGCATTCAATGCAAATAAAATAATTTTACTCATAATATAAAAAATAGGCAGAAAAATGTCAGATCATTCTAGCATTTTAAATTATTCTTAGGTCAATCTGCTCTTTCAACGTTATTTTAGATTAACATTTCCATAGAGGACCACAGGAAAAGAAAGTCAAGACACTCTTCCCATTAACCTAACAGGAAGATATAAATCTAAATCCCTTATACTTTAAAAATGCTAAGCTAATTTGCTTTCTCAAGCCTGAGATACAGTGAGTGTCAAGAAGGTATCAACAGTAGCTCAATTTCTACCTTCCAGTCCTTTGCCTTGCATACTTCTCATGTTTTATTAACATAATAGAGTAAATGACAGGTAAATGTCAAGGAACACCCAATATGAATTAGCCTAATCAAACTAAAGGAGAGTTCAAAACAGATAAAGACAAATGATAATAGACAGTTAGCTGTAAAACTCTGAAGAGAGTTTGTTTGTTTGTTGTTTTGCTTATTCATAGAATCCACAAGGATGTTATTTTCACTATCTATCACAGGTACATTGTAGTAGTCAACAATGTAAGATTAAACCACAGCAAAATGTCTGCCTGTCTTCCTATTTTTCTGTAGCTGCTTGAAATAACACAAAATATACTTTCTCATTGACACGGTCGAGTTCTCATTTATATGTATCCTGCTATACATTAAATTCAAAGCAAACCTTTTTCAAGATTGCACTTTAACAAAATTATGTGCATTAAATAAAAAAATCACTCAGTAAAAGCATTTTACACTCATTTCTGTGCTACCCTTATGCCACATAAATGTATAAAGATGGGTCTTCAAAAGTTTCTAACTGGTTTAAATTCATCAGCATGGGACAAGAGAAACCCAGTATCTGACCCTGAGTTCTCTCTGAAATGCAAATTTCTCTCAAGATTCAAAGTTTAATGTTTTCCAGACACCTCTACTAGTCAGATTGATTCTGCCTGAAATTACTTTTTAAATGGAATATCCAGGCCAGTTACAGGGCACAGGAGCCACTGAACCAACTTGTGACAAACTAGAATAATCTCTTCTCTAAAAGGACATTTTCTCTATTGTTATTTATAATGAAGTCATCTTCCAATGTGTTATATATTACACCAAAATGAGTTTGAACTAATTTTACTTAGGAACCCAAAACTTGATAAATGCCATAGCTTTTTGCTGCTTTTCCTCACTTCCTCTCCAACTGATTCACTTAAGAGATTAAGAGTGACAATATAATGATCTGAATGTCCTGTGCTGTCATGCCCAGATATGCCTCGGTTTTGGGGGTTATGATAAACCCCTTCCTGCTAAGGTCACCAAGTCTTTCTTCTTTCATTACATTGGAATATTGAAAAGAATAGCAAACAGACAAAAGAACATCACAATCTACCTAATTTACCTAAAGCTCCCATTTCCTTCTAAAGCACAGAATTGTTCCCATCACAAACTCTGGTATCTCCACTTCAACACTTTCTTATAGAGAGATGGAAATCTTTAATGCCTGAGTAATTTCAGTGTCAGAATTACATTGAGAGCAAAAAAATCAGGTGTACCATAAATAGAAAGAGAACATAATGGTTATATACTATATACACTGCAAGGGCAAAAACAAACAGTCTGTTGCTTCACCTTCAGTAGGCAACAGAACTTGCTGCTGAAGGTGTTCATGTGAGGAAGGGGAGCTAGAACGCCCCTTCAAGCTGGCTTCAAGCTGCAACAGGGTAGGTTTAGACTGGACATTAGGAAAAACATCTTTCACAGAAAGGGTAGTCAGACACTGGACTAGGCTGCCCAGGGAGGTGACTGAGTCACCATCCCAGCCCCATGGTACTGGGCTTCTTTTTGATGTTACAGAGGAAGAGATAACTGTTGTGGAGTGTCAAGAAGTAGAGAAAAAAACCTAAATATATGCACGTCCTCTCTAGTTTGCAGGGCGCGTTAACCAAGACCAAAGTACATCACCACACGGCAAAGTAAAGCTGTGAATATTGAGGACTGCAGATTGTACTAAATAAATGTAAAACTGTATGTGAAATAGCTGCATAGTCNTAGCGGTGAAGAGTGTAACCAAGACACTAAATGCTGACCATGATTTTTGAGAAGAGTGTTCACAGAAATGTCTCCTCTTTGCAATTTTAGTAAGATTTGCTCAGATATAAGGGGGCATACTCTCATACAGGACAACCAAGGCGTAGTGGAATTAAGGGTGTGAAGACCCAACAGGAAGATAAAACGAGTCTTTATAGCCTGGGCATGCTTTTTACTTGTAAATTGAATACTGCAGAAAATCTACTTTTGGTCAAATATTCAAATAGATGATTAAACTGAAAACTCACAAAAAGTACTCTTTACTTTGGTTCGATGATATTCTCTTCTTTCAGATATCACATGTATGCAATCCTTCACGGAACAGGTTTAAGATCACCTAATTTACATATTAAAATTAAGTAAATTTTATTCAATTAATGTTGGTAATGACATTTTTCTTTCTAAAGAAAATCTTACTTGTGTCACTTCTTCCAAAAGTTAGACCTCCATGACAACTTAGTCTGAGATTTAGTAGTAGTTCATTCTTGATGATTAAGAAATCCCTAGATTTTTGTTTCCTGTTTTCCACAGTACAAAACTCGTGGAGTGAAATCTTCCTGTTTAGAACATAATGCAAATAATAGCATTTGAGACAATATAAACAAACTTAGATACTTCATAACCATCATCACTCCAGTATGTGTTTCAGCACTTGGTGAAGCAACTTATTGTATGCTTGTGTACTCATAGTACTCAGGGTGGGCGTGGAAGAACCAGAGAGAGAAAATGCTAAGTTCAAAGGCAAAGAATGTGGCAATTCCTCACCACTGTTTCTATGCATAGAGAGATGGATTCATGCTAATAAATAGCACCTATTATGCATAATTTTCATCTGTTTTAAACCTCAGAAGTCTAATTCTAATAAAGTGTTTTCACATATAATTATCTAAAAAAAAAAAGGGCATCAGATTCACAGGAAAATCAACAATAATATCCTTCCAGAGTTAGCATAGATTTAATTTATAGCAAGTGAAGACTACTCCACATTCAATAATGCTCAGTAAACTTTCAAGTGACTGAGATGAAGAAAGTACATTATTCATGCTTTCCAAAATTATGTATTTGCCCTGAAAACTAAGAAAGCTGTTCCGTAAAACTCTGGTGCTATGCCTACAGTAATACTTTTATTTGCCTTGTCATCTTTGGCAGTAGTTTTCATATTTTCACCTGTCACCATAGCAAATTATATTACCAACTGTTCAGTGCAGATCAGCAAGCCTTTAAGTCAGACTACGTGCATCACTAAACTCACCAAACAAGAATAACTGACTATGCCTTTGACTTGCAAAGGAATGAAAAATAGAACTTGGAAATAGCTAAATATAAGCTACAAAAAAACCTATTTCTAGTTTTCATCTGTATGGTTCTAATATGATTACAGGCATGAGTGCACAGCGTGATTCAAAAGGTCTCCACTAAGGCAAAAATCCCTTCTTTAGAGAGCATTTTTTAAAAATGTCAGGGTTTCTTTGGTTTGTGTCTTGTAAAAACTTTTCTGGGTACCGTTATTCATTATATTATTCTCAAAATAAATTATACAACACAAAATGTTTCACCCCCTAAGGTTAAATGACAGCAAATGAGACTTTCATGAGCATTAGTTCCCAAACAATTAATAAAGGAATAATTCTTCAAATTAGCTTGCTTCCAGTGAAATGGGAGCAGTCATTATATTCCACAGCAAGTACAACTTCTATCACAGCATGGATATTTTTGATATTAAAATCTGTAGGATAATGAAAGAGCACAATTACACAAATGAAAAATCTAGGCTTCCTGAATACCAGTAAGTCAGGCTAGACCAGTCATGCCTTTAGCATCTAGAGCCAAGAAGTTCTTGGTGAGAAGACAGAACACTAGATGAGTATTACATTGCACGAATCTGCTTCATAATTTTAGCATGGGGATTTGGGCTTTGTTTTTCCCCTTCAGTGTTTTTTTGGGGGTAGGGGAAGAGTTGGATGGTTTTGTTTGTTTTTAGACACAATATAGAATCATAAAATGGCCCAGATTGGAAGGGACCTCAAAGATCATCTAGTTCCAACCTCCCTGCCATGGACAGGGATGCCACACACTAGACCAGGTTGCTCAGGGCCACATCCAGCCTGGCCTTGAACATTGCCAGGGATGGGGCATCCACAACATACTGGATATATTCCAATTTTACTCAATAAAGCATTTGCCTCAACACATTTTCTGGTATCAGCATACTAATCCAACAACCTGCCAGCTCCTAAGACATAGGTTATAGTGAATTTCATAGCAAATAGGTGTTTGCTGGCATTTTCAACTGGAATCAGGACTGGACACTATCGATAGTAAGAAAGAACAGAGATTTCTAAGCCTTTCTGTCTTTGTGTGCCTGTATTAGAAACATTAACTACAGTACAGCAGTACACACTGAAATTAAAATTACACCTATGTTAGTAAGTAGTGTGGATCAGAGATCTGTAGAGAAAGTGTTGGTGCTGAGGGTCTGATGTCTGCACAATTCACACTTCATGGGTTCTATTTTCTTGCTGGCTGGTTTTTTTTTAATTTGGAGTATCACTAGAGAGGGTAATGTTACACCTGAAATTATTTCAGATTAAAAAGCTCAGTCTGTTAAGTAGCACTGATCAAGAACTGGGCTGGTGTTCATTACTGTCCAATCTCCAGCAGCAAAGAAAAAGGAAGATGTCTTAAAAGTGCTTCATTTGCCAAGGATCTATCCCAGTTGTGTGTCAGACTCAAGTGGAGTCTCAGACACAAGACTGCAGTTCAGCAGATGAGTTACAGTGATCCTGTTATAGTGTATTGCTCTAACTCTTTCAGGTACTAATGTTTAATGTAACATAGTATCAGATTTCCATAAAACAGCTTGACAAAAAAATAACTGATGCCAAACAAAACAAGCTATTCTTGCCATTAAAACAGTCAGAACACCTGCAAAAATTGTTTCAACGTAAACAGGCAAGTGTTTTTTCACACAAGAATAGTATTGCAGTTGACTACCAAGCATTAATAAAACAGCTTAGACCGTAATAAATTTCTGTCAAACTCCATTTTGTAATCTAATCTTATATTGGGTTTTGTCACATGCAAAATGTTATGGGGAAAGAGGAGGCACTGCACTATAAGTGAAATCTTAACTGTCTAATCAAAGAATTATTATTAGTCAGCCTCCAATTATTGCAGAAAACAAATGAGCATTACTATATATAAAATAGGTCTCAATAGTAGTAATACTTAAAATGCATGTTACCTCACTCCTTTTCCTGGTATTATGCTTGCTCTTCAACTGCCCCTCTGGATCTTGAGGCTGATGGCATCCATTTGTGCCAGGGATATATGGCAAGTCATCAGCATCCCAAGGCTGAGTATGACATTGATAGTGTCTTCCTCCTTAATCTATAATGAACACGGGATCGCTTTTGATAATGCACTTGTAACATCTTGCTCTTTCTTCATCCATCTGCACACTCACAGTTACATCTGATTTTACTGTATACATCTATGGTTTTACACGTGTTACAGACAGAACAGGCTCTGTCTAGAGCCAGGATTGTATTTCTTTAACTGACCACCAGGGAGTAGTTTGCAACCCAGGTTTCCATTGCCAGCTCATGCCTAATCTCTTAGGACATCCCAGGTACTCCTCTGTGCTGCATCCTCCACTGTCACCTGAGGCTTGTTATCACATTAGGTATCTATGTCTCTACACTATCTTATTCCATTAAAGCCATAAATGCCCCATTCCACACAAAAAAGTACTTGCCACTGTAATCTGTGTAAAAACCTATGTGTAAGCCACGTGTGTGGCGGGGGGAACCAACAAAAAACCAACAGCTGTTGTATTTAAATCAAAGTAAAAAGTAAGTTTCAAATGAGTCATGGGAAGCTCAAAGCCAACTTGCTAAGCCAGTTACAAGACTGTATTGAGTTTACTGTGACCTATCACTAGCAAAGGTAATAACTTTACCCCAAAATGTAAGCATTTGCAACAGGACAGAATTGGACTTTATTTTTACTGAAAAAAGCCAAATGAAAAAAAAACCAAAAACCACCCAAAAAACCCACAAACCCACAAACCAGAAGTCTGCAAGAACTCATTTAAACATCTCAAATGCTATTGTTCTGTAAGTTTGTTGCCACTGTAAAGTACTTGTCTGAGATCTATAAAACTTTCTCAGTTGCTCACTTATGAAATAATAGTTCTAGATATATTAGAAAACAGAATTAAGTAATTTTAGTATGAAAGAAAACTTCAGAAATTGGAAATTAAACTTAATTCACAGTAGTATCGTCTTGAGAAGACAATCCCTCACTCTGTGTATTAGATTTTTTGCTTCATTATTAAGTTATTTGGAACTAGATTAAAAGTCCATGCAAATTCTGTATAGCTTAATTAGCCTTTAAATACATGCCAAAAGTAATAAGGCCAATATGAGTTTGAGAATAGAAATATACATACTGCACACTTCTATCAGTTCTGTTCAATGGTTCAGGGTGATTGTTAATGACTCAAAATTCATTACAACTAATAAAGATGATTTTTTTCCCTGAAAATTCATTAAGATGTGTCTCTCCTGCTATTTCTACTTCCACCCCCTTCCTGCTTTTTAAATATCTTCATGCAGTGTAAAGGTTTCCATTCCTGTTAGTCAGAGCCACTTCCACAGAGACTAAGGAAATGCAGTTTTAGGACTGAACTTTTGGACAGGTGAAGGTTGTTCCAGGCTGCCTTTGGTTGATAGTTCCATGCCACCCCTAGAAACAAGCTGGAAAAGCAGATGAACCTCATTATTTCTGGAGACAGTTTTGACTGTCAAGATACTCAAACAGCAATCTAGTACTACTTACATTTTGGATACAAATTTAAACAAGGGAGTTCTGAAATGGTTTATATTGTGTCCCTGACAGGTCTGATAACTTCTTCCTAGAAAGGCTGACTATCTATAAAATGTATCTACAGGCATTTCTGCACTAGGAGCAAAGACAGCCTAGGGAAATTAAGCTTTTTTTTTTTCCCCTCATACTATGCAGTTTCATAGCCTAAATTAATTGCAAAACATCTAATCGATATGTGGGTCTTCTATAGCTATTATAAAACACTAAATCTGACAGAGTAATTCAGCTAGTGGTCCAAATTCTAACCATCCAGCACCAGTCTTTAAGTTAGTATGAAATTAATGAAATATTAAAAGCTGGATAACGGGAGTTTATAACCTTATATAACAGTGGCAAACTTAGTTTAAGATTTAGGTGTAAGATTTTGGTTTCCATGGAAGATTTCAAAATCTGCAGAAACTGAGAAAAACAGTTTACCATGGCAATATACAACCACTCTAAAAATATTTTGAAAATCTATGTAACACATCCTCATCACTATTAGACTGTAGTTATATAAACTCTTAAATTCATTACAAAATAGATTTCCACCACTATATGTCATTCTCCAAAAAGTATTTATTTATCATCTGAAACAAGTAGGTATTATAAAAATAAACTACTATTTAATATTCTGTTATTTTTATCATACAGTTTTCTTTTTGGAAACAGAAAACATATACAGAAAAAAAGATAGATTTCTATGGATTTCCCATAAAGCATGACATTTTGCATTTGTTCTACTGCTGCAGAAAGGTCAAGCATCTCCAAAATAAGAGAGTAGTCTTGGCAGCCTCTTCCTCCCTTGAAACTCCAGTGCTCTGTATGCACTTTTACAGAGGCTTAGTAAGGCCTGAACTGGGACTGATGGCTATCTGGAGGAGGTGGAGGAGGAGGTGGCGGAGGTGGCAAAAATGAGTATGATGAGTTGTACATGTTTGGGGCTGGCCAAACCATATTCAGATTTGGAGATGGAATGTGGAATTGTTGCATGCCATTAACAGAACCAAAAACTGGAGGAGGAGGAAAGGAATACTGTTGCATCATGGGAGTTTCTTCTCTATGAGGTTGTGGAAACACTGGAGATTCCTGATGTATTCTGTTGTCTGAAGAGTATATCTGTGGTGGTCTTACTTGTGGCCTCAAAAACCCTGGAGGGCCTGATGGAGGACGAAACGAATCCCTAGAGAACCCTCTGCCACAGTTTCCTCCTGAATAATTTGAAGGAGGCTGTTGCATTGACTGATTAAGTCCTTTAGTCGCACCTTAAAAACAAAGAAAAAAAGACACACAGTTTTAATACTAATTTGGAAACATTAAGCTTAGTCCTAAAGATTCTTTCAAGCTGAAGTCATGGAAATTTGAAATGTAATCTTATCAACAAATAATACTCGCAAATAATACCTGAACAACAAAATAATACAGGCAAGTCTACTGTTTAGTAACTCCTCATGATTTATTAGAGTAATATAGAAAGGATGATCTGGAGGGCTGCAAATTCAGCCATTAAAAAAGAATTTGCACTTTTTTCCACTCCAGGCATATTCATTTGTATTAATGAATCACAGGAGCACTCAAACTGAGTATTTTGGAAGCTTTGGTTTAAAACAAGATTTAAAAGCAACACATTTTAAAACTGAAGGTAAATCAATACTGCATTATGCTAAATGGTATACAGCTTTCAGACCTAAGTTGGTATTACAGCACAGACACAGAACACAAGAAATTATTCAAACTCCAATTAATAAAATTAACTTAACTCTGTCAGAAAAAAAGCTACCTGTACCTTTAGCCAATTAGCTTTCAGTATTCATCTTTCTAAGATGAATTTTTCCTTGTACAGCCACTGTAAGCATATATTTAAGGTTGGTAATAAATGCGCTGCCACTTTATACCAATACCATAAGACTATTAATGGGATAGATGCTATAAAATTAAGAGCTCTGAAATATTAAAAATGTTTTAAAGAGCTGCTAAGATTTTCAGAAGTCTGTAGAATTTAAAATGAAATGTGATCTCTAAAGGATTTTAAGGCTAGAAGCAAAAAGCTATTTCGTGATTTAACACCGCATAAAATCACTGAATTTTAAGAACATATGTGGGCCTAATCCATGGAACTTGACCACACAAGAACACTTTCACTTTTGAAAAGCTAAGTCTAGAAATGTAGTTGGATACCAAAATTCCTATTTATTTTCATGGGGGATTAGGATGTAAGACTCCTTTGGAGCACGCAGGCCTCTCAGAAGCACCAAAGTGAGAGTACTTCAGTGAATATTTTTTTTTTCTTTCTTCTTCTATCAAAGACTAAAACAATGAGCAATTTTAATATACTGTTTTACAACAATGCAACCAAGCAAAACTCCAGGTAAGTGAGTTTGTGTCTCAGTTTGCCAAATATCCTTGTTGTTGAATTCCACAGCCAAGTTAAATTGCACACAGTGTCAACTTATACCATATTATTTCCTGAATAACACGGCAAATCATAATCCATACTCCCATGGCAGATTAAGACAGTTCCTCCCATTGTGTTCTCAGTTGGGAAACACAGATCAGTGCCAGCCTCAGCAAGCCCTAGGCAATGGCGGGCCTGGAACAAGTTGGAAGAAAAAGGATATGATGGAAAATATGCCATATGCTAGATAAAGAGAAACCAGGAGAGAAAATAACCATGAGCAATGAAGGGAAAGTATGGCATGATTCAGATCCTTCCCTTCAGATAATACTGTCAAAAAACATAGTGCAAAAGCCAGTCCAAGAAAGATCACAGCTTTATTTAACAGGTACAAGTACGGGATCTACTGCATACAGAGTGACAGGGTTAACAGGACAGTCACTGACGCCCAGGATGAAGAGAAAAAGCGTTCAGTGAGGTGCAGTGTCCAGCAGCTTTAAAAAGGAAAAGCAGAAAACTCATGGAAGAAGTCAGTCCAACAAAACCAATGAGAGGGAATTACTGTGTTATGTAAACAGAGAGGCTTTTATTAGGCTACCCAAGTAGAAGTTATTTTAAAGGAGTATCTATATATCAAGGGTGCGAAAGAGCTTCCTTTTCAGACAGAGAAATAAATTCCCCATCCAGGACTTGTGTTTTCTCCTTGTTTGTCAAAAAAAATGAGTTCCAAAAAATTGCACTCAAAGCCTTAAGCTAGACTTGAACCTCAATAATCCCTGCGACAAGCAAGCTCTAGATTCCAAAAGGTGGCATCTGTTCTATATCCTCACTGTGACATCTAACACTTGTAAGAGCCTTTCAATATCCTCTGACAATTGTCCTGTTCTTATACTACTTCCCCTCCACAGTTTAATGGGCAAAACCCGTCAATTCCCTTTTCGAAAAAACTTAAGAAACATAGCCACAAATTCAAATATAACTTCGAAAAGCACAGAAATAGTGATTCACTGTAAGAAAGCTCAATCATTAAGACAGATATCATTGCATATTTCAAACTCAAGAGATAAAAGCATTCTTCCATAGCATTCACTCACTTGATGCATTTGTTTCTGATCTGTGTTTCTTCCTTCCTTGACTTTGAGGCTTCTTTTTCTTCTTTTTTGCCTCCCTTTCTTTTTCATCATCACTGAAATCCAAGGCCTTATTAGGAAAGGAAAAAAAAGATTAAAAAAATCAAACAAACTAATATACAGACTGTAGAAACTTCTTACTAAGAAGCTATTCAGTGAATGCAACACTGGAGGTGTCAAGTTAATCTAACAGAGAAGCTTAAACACCCAACTAGTACAGTCTGCAGAGTACTAACAGGCCTTTAAAGACAAACAATTGCTTGTGGCAAGGTGAAAGACAAACTGCAATGAAAGAACAGCAAGAACCAAAAAAATTCCCTAGCAGAACCAAAACTATTAGGCAAAGTAAAAGCAATGCTACTCTAAGTTGAAAGTGCTGGAGGTGCTGGAGAGAGTACAGAGGCGGGCTACCAAGCTGGTAAAGGGCTTAGAGCATAAGCCTTATGAGGAAAGACTGAGGGATCTGGGCCTGTTTAGTCTGGAAAAGAGGAGACTGAGGGGAGACCTCATTGCTCTCTATAACTACCTGAGGGGAGGTTGTAGGGAGGCAGGAATTGGGCTGTTCTCCCTGGTAGAGAGTGATAGGACATGGGGAAATGGATTGAAACTGCGCCAGGGGAGGTTCAGGTTAGATATTAGGAGGAATTTCTTTACTGAAAGGGTTGTCAGCCATTGGAACAGGCTGCCCAGGGAGGTGGTTGAGTCACCGTCCCTGGAGGTGTTTAAGAGACGGGTGGATGTTGCGTTGGGGAGCATCATTTAGTGGGGTGATAGGGCTAGGAAAAAGGCTGGACTCGATGATCTTCAAGGTCTCTTCCAGCTGTAACTGTTCTATGATTCTATGATTCTATGAAAGTTCAGGTTGCCAAACATGTTCTTGAAGGACTAGAGGAACTGAAGTATATATTCTCCCAATTGCAAAAAGCAAGTGAAAAAGACAGCTAGTACTCTCTACACTGACTGTGAGACCTCTCCAAGAACAGCATAGAATCATAGAATCATAGAATGGTTAGGGTTGGAAGGGACCTCTGGAGGTCATCTAGTCCAACCCCCCTGCACTGGGCAGGGACATCCCCAACTAGATCAGGTTGCCCAGAGCCCTATCAAGCCTCGCCTTGAATGCCTCCAGGGATGNGAAAAGGTACACCCAACTCCTGTATAACAAAGTAAGCTGGCTTGTTAGTTACTCCACACAGGTTTTTCTATATGCTTTATAATCAAAACAACTAAACAAATTAAAAAAGCTATAGTTACTTCAGGCGGTGGTTCCTGGTCATTCTTCCAAGATGCATCTGAACCTTTTTCCCTAAACCAAACAAAGAAATAAAAGTTACAGAGGAGAAGATGATGAGGGCCTATAATTTCTTGGCTGCAGAAAACTCTCTATCCATGCAAAGATTAAAAGTAACACTTTTCTTTGTTGTTATTATTATTATGAACCAATTTCTTTATTTCTTCCTCTCATCTCATTATTTTGGGGCAATTATATGCCTGCAGAAATACCAGAGCGCTCAAGAAACCCCAAGACCTGTGGTCATTAGGCAACATGTAGTACTATTGACTGCACAATATGAATCTTAGTTCTTCAGACAGCTTATCTAAATCCCAAGGCAACCTTCCACAATTCTGCAAAATACAAAACACTTTTCATTCTCTGAGATACTTAGTAATCTTCTGTAAAGAACAAAATAGTAATTCTTTGATTTCTGAACTGAGGTACTGTAGAATCTGGAAGTCTAAAAAGGAGACTTACAGGACTCATGAAAATACATGAGCTTCTTTAAAACTATTTTGTGTTTCAGACAATGCAAATCTATTTTTAGCAACAAATTATTTTGCATTCCTGAAGTTTTTACACTGCTCTTTCATTTATTTTGCTACAAAGTGTAAGGCTTATTCACAGCACTGCAACTTTGTATAATGGAAGCAGATTGCACTCCAGATTTCAGAAAAAGCTTCAAACTCAAGGTTTCTTTCAGATCTTAAGTCTAATTCTCTTTCAAAGTACCACAACAGTTGTGATTAGCAGTTCTAAAACTTTAAGCCTATAATAATCCACGCAAGGTGGTCTGCATACAAACTAACAAAAAGTAGAAAACAGAAATCATGCATCATCAATTTTGCAATCTGCTAAGCTTTTTTGTGAAGCACTGACTAAAGGCCAACTTTTCTATTACCCATATCACCTTGGTTTCTTTATATATACATTACAGCATAAGATTCTTTTTCAGTTACACCTATTTTGTGAAAAGGCAGCTTTAACAAATAGCATCAACTGCCTCACAAAAGCTTAAGAATCTTTACTGACAAAACTCAAATAAGGAGTTGCAGTGAAATGTAACTTAAGTCACATCATTCAGAAATTCTGGTTTACACTGAATTCTGGTTTACACTGGATGACACAGGTGTTTGCACTGCTCATTTTAATGCAGGGCAAGAATCAATGTCTCCACCATTCAGCTGCACTGATAAGTTATGAAAGTGTGAAACATATATGCCACGACTTGGAACATTAGGTAACATTAAGGTACTACCAAAAGACAAATAATTCCCAAAACTACTTGCGAAGCATGTAACAAAACCAACAGTTTCACGTCTCAAATGCTGAGTACGGCACAAAGTTACTGATGTAGCAAGCAGATGATTAAAGTCTGTGCAGTTACTGTGCTAAGCAACAAAGTTTAATGGCACAAATCAAAGCCAGCTGGCATCACAATGCTGCAGAAAAACAAGCAGCAGAGCAAGAAAGACATCTATTTTGGTCTTCACTGGAAGTTAAAAAATATGCCTACTGCTTCCATATAAATGAGAAAGAAAAGAAAGACTCTTGCAGAGCTGGCCACACATGCATGACTGAAGAAAAAGATTATTCGGTACGAATACTGGCAGAGTTGCAATTAATGTAGACATCAATATGATTTGCTATAGTCAGAAAAAACTCACAAGCAAGATGAGAACTAAACCTAATAGAGACTAAATCACTTGTATGACAAAGGATTTTTTTTAATCTAGTTATTTCAGACAATTATTGATCCATAATTAGAACACTAATGTCTAGCAGTTATTCATCACGCGTTATTTCTTGTTCTGCATCTTTGAGTATACTTTCTTTTAAACAGCAGTAAGTCCTACTCATACATGTTACTTTCCTCAGGCAGACTAGGGTACAGAAACACTAGAAATATCTGTACATCATACTACACTGCCACTCAAATCCCTCCCCTCTTCCAAATTTACAGTACGCAATTTCCACATAGAAGTGTTATTCTCCAACTGCACAACAGATTTACTGAAAATTAAATTTAAGTTCTGGCTTTGTAACATGAAATAAAAATAGTAAGTAAACACAAACTTGTTCATAATTCAAAAAAGTTTACTGTAAGTTATAAAACTAAAGAGTATGAAGAACAACAAAATCTGCAAAGTTCAGCTTGCAAAACCACTGCATGTGCACGTGTGTGAGGGGCTGTGGGGGAGGGAAGCATCAATGAATGATAGTAGAGGTAACACAACAACATGAAAATAAAGCAAGCTTAATATTAAACTGAATAAGAAGCTATTAAACTTCAGCACTTATAGCACTTTAGGAGCTTGTAGATTACAGCTACTCTGTACTTTCCGGAAAGGCCAAACAGTACAATCTTGTTACTAAAATACAGTTGAGGCTATTTAAAAAATGAGTTGTGTGTCAAACTTAGTTCTACAGCATCTCACTCAAGACTAGACTTTCATTCAGTAAATTCAGCTATATTAAAAAATGCATTTGCTGAACTCAGGACAACATTATAGTGACATTAGGGAAAAAAATAATTATGAGACTCACTGTCTTAGTTTCTCTGCAAATATATACCGGGTGAAGTCCTCCACTGATGGAGCAAAATACATGCTATCTTGCACATTAATACCTTTTGCTTTGATATGCTCAGAGCTGTTAAACCTTAACACATAAAAGGGATGTAAAACAGGGCCAAATATCTCAAATATCTGAAACAAAAACAAAATTACAGTGTTTAAAATAAACCACCAAGAATAGATAGCTAATTTCAGTAGACAATCATGAAGCTTTAAGGCACTTTGTATTTAATAAGTCTGATATATTTTCAAAATGCAGCATCAAATAAAGTTATTTTCATGCTTTAGTTTTATTACCACATTTTGTTTGACAGTATTTCCCCAGCTGCTATTTAAGTCATAACATGGAAAGGTAAATTCTCGTATGTTGATGTTGTCTTCACCAACCCAACTGCACTGTTTTCACTATCTGCTTTCTCTACTTCAGTAATTCTTTTTGCCAAATCTCAATTCTTCTCTCCATTGCTTTTAAATCTTTTATACCTGGAACAACGCCCTCATCATTTATTCCTCAAAGTTCATCTTTACAAGATATGTTTATGTCAGTTCCTCTTGCCTGTTCCCCAGTTCTGTGGAGAGCAGAGAATTCTGACATGTTGTACAGAACATCTGCAACTTCAGACCAAGGTTTCTTGTTTTACTCACATCTAGCATTCAAAGATATTTTGTTAGTAACCATTCTAGATTATGGCTTTCCTTCCCCAGAAAACATACGAAATTCAATGTCACACCCCGCTCAGCAAACATTCCTCATTACACTTGCATAAATCACGCATTGGTCTTAAACTAGAACAGTAGAGCTTAGAAATGTAAACATTCTCCATTTTTTCTGAAACTTGGTTTTAATTTCTCCAAATTTTTCCCCAAAGTCCTGGTAGTTAAAGTGAACAGCATGTTATTCAAGACATCATAAACCTGAAAGCAACCGCTCCTTCTCCACAAGTGGTCTCATAAAATAATGGAAACTCATCACATGTAATTCTGCATGGATGCAAGAAATTCCAGACATTAAAAAAGGTAACTATAGCAAGAGTCAAAAGCACAAGGAAAAAATACATATCAAAGAAAAATTACCTCTCTTTTAGATGTCTTCAACATTATTCGTTGGAACATAAAAGAATACTTTGAATTTTATATTAGAATAACAGATGTTTATGCTTTATACATACCTTTCCTGCTGCTTGCCGATCTTCTTTAAAAATTATGCTTTCCTCATTTACTGGAGGTAGGCCTCTCAGTGATTGAATTATTACTAAAATGGGGGAAAAAAATCAATTAGAATTTTGTTTCAAAAGCAGCATGTAGTTAACTGCAGAGAAACTTAAACTATACCATTATTTGTCTACTACAGTTCACAGAGCTTCACCTGAAAATTCTTGTGCACACATGTCTTGGTTGTGTCCCCTCCCAAGATCTTGTNGGATATGTATGTATGAGATACCGCCTGTATTTATCAGAGTTGTTTCTTAATGAAGTTCATAGCAACAATAACCTGGGGTTTTTTGAGTGCAGATGAGTATGTATATTCTGTCTNCTATCTTCAACCTGAGGCACAGTGTTCCTGAAAACTGCTATGGGGACACTAACTCCACCTCAGCCAAACCCAATGTATGGCTAGGCTTCACGAACTAAGATCCAGGAAAGTTACCTTTGTTAACGGTTAATAAGTGTCCTTCTCTTAGATGGAAGGCCTTACAGGGCTAAACGAGCTCCATCTGCCCGGGTTTGGAATCAGACTTGTCCTTCTCCTAGGATGACTGCCAGAAGGCTAATGAGCTCATCCTACCCATACAAGGATTCTAGGAACATGGGTATCACTCCCCACACTTTCCCGTGGGCAATGAGTTTAATGCTCCCTCTGCTGTCGGCACAGTTATCACACCAGGGGCCACAGGAGACCCCAAGTGATTTTCAGACTGTGCCTGGCCAAACCCAATACAACGCACAAAACTGCTTACAATTGTACACCTCTTCTCCAGTGATATAAATTTACATTTGTTTAGAGAATTATTGTTCTCTGGGGTGGAGAAAGAAAGGAGACAGATGATAGGTACATAAGAGAAGTCTCAGATATGTATGTATGAGATACCACCTGTATTTATCAGAGTTGTTTCTTAATCAAGTTCATAGCAACAATAACCTGGGGTTCTTTGAGTGCAGATGAGTATGTATATTCTGTCTTAGTATTTAANATGAGTATGTATATTCTGTCTTAGTATTTAAATTAAGTCCTCCTTGTAAGAAAGAATGGAGACGGCTATTCATTATAGCTTCCCTTAATCAGACGTAAGAATCGAGCCAGAACGCAAAAGTCTGGCAGTCCAGTTAGAATGGTAACTACTGGTGTCATTTATGTTTGCAGATAGACAACCGGAAATACATTTCTGCAATTTCATAAGTCTCATACTGTATTTTGGCCTCAACCACGATTAATGATTCTATGAATGGTCAGAGCGAGCAAGTCATTCCAGAAGCTCAGAATGTGAAATCTTAACACTTACTAGACTTAAACACTTATAAATGGATACAAAAGCATGTTCTTACTCCATTAAATACATAATTTGATATACAGGCCACTTCATTTTTAGGTTTTTCAGATTCAGAAGCATAAAGAGCCTATTTCTTACTGAAATCTTCAGAGTAGTTCACTCTCTTTTTCACTGGTGATTCACATTTATTGCTTTAATCTACAGAAATACCAAGTCTTCTTTACATCAGCAGGAATCATGCTTGAAGTTCTCAATAGAGGCCTAGCACCTTTACCCTCAAAAATTCTGATTCTTTTCTGCCTCTAAAACAACAGAATACTCAATTAAGTATCCTCAATGCCTCTCCATCAGTAAATGAAGTCACTCAAGCACTTAGTGTTACTCAGTCTCCAATAAAAACCAAGATACTCACTGCTGAAGTTACATAACAGGACTTGAAGCAATACACATCTTAGCAAGATAAAATTCAAGCTTTGCTACTATTCCAACCTGCAAACACCTTGTGACACATCAAACAAGCCTGTGACAATGCTACAGGTTTAATTAATAGTTCACTGAATTTCAAGTGAATTAGGGAAATCAGTTTATTTTGTGCCTACCTAGAAGATAAAATTTCAACTTGATTATCATGCATTACACCCTTTTCTTCCAGTAGGCTAAGGAAAATATTCTGTAAATAAAGTCATGCCAGTGCCATGAAACCCAGGAGAAACATTATCACCTACAGCCTATTTGACTTACAGCTTCCCCTACCAAAATCCTCAGCTTCTACTCTTTCAGGGGCCCAAAGTGCAGTTCTAGGGCAAATTTCTCATGTACACCAAAGCTATCTACTTTCCAGGCTACAACCCACACAGTGAATTTCTCTCTTTTAAGGACCTTGAAGCAAAATACAGCAAAAGTTCCGTTAAATTCTGACACTGAGCAGGAACTCACAAAAAATACTGTCCTCTTGCCTTTAACTAATAAAGCAAGCACAAACCTACAATGTTTTAGCTTTAAATTCACCTCAGAGTATGAAATAGTCAATTTACAGGCATCACATGTTGCAGACTGATGAACTTAAGAAGCTTGCTACAGAGAGTAGCAAAGATTTCTGATACATCAAAGGAGCGGAAAATGTCCAGAATACTGATTATTGTTGTGCCAAAACAATATTTGTGGCTTTGAAATGAGACTTCAACTCCCCTCACACTAGATACAAACCTAGTATACACAGGTATCAGTTAAAAAATCAAAAGCCAACCCACAATTAGTTAGAGTCCCTAATATGACCACAAATCAATTGAAACTGAGGTCACTCAGACATTTGTTTCCAAAAGAACTGAAAAGAAAACATGTAGAAGCCGAAAGTCATTAAGTAAGGCAGTAAAAGCAGAAAAGTAACACAGATATCCTGGGGTTTTATTCCATTCTCCCAGTGTGATGTATGGTTATTAGTCTGTTTTCTAAGTTTCACCAACCAAACTAATTTCAACACTACATATATTTCAGTTGCATAAAGTAGGATGCAGACTGAAGAACTCACCTACCAATAAACTAACAGGATTTGAAAAGGTTACACTCACCAAGGACAGTTTTAAAACCTGAAATCTTTAAAAACAGCTCTGCTTAAACATCTACGTACTGATCAAAAATAAAAATACCAAACTATGATTCAACCATTTCTCTTTTAACTTATTTTCAAATTACTATTTTAGCTGAAAACAGCCTTCTTGAAGTCCCTAGTATTATCAATAAGCAAAAAAGGGCAAAGTACAACAAAAGGACAATGAACAGGTTATTACCTTCCACACTCTCAAACCAGCTCCCTGATTATGAATGAAATTAATCTAACTCCAAAGCACCACCAACACATTGTAAAGTAACTTCCTGTATAACCTGGAGCCTTTTACAATGAAAAAGAATTTTATAGCAAAGGCTATTTGCTTTAATTCTTTTGTACTCCACTCTATATAAATACTTTAACTTCAAAACCGAACTTCTAATTCTCCTAAGTAAATTGTAGTTCAAGCAGGATGGAACACTTGAAATAAGCTTAAGTACAAACATACTATGGATGTTTTATTAATAAATCAGCTTCAGCAAAACTTTTTAATTCATGTATCAGAAACTGAGGTCCCAGGCACACCTGAAAAGATCTATAAATGCCCATCGCCTGCAGTTAAGTTTACATTCATTGTATGTCTCAATCCCATTAAGTTTATCCTGCAGCACCTATAAATCATGTTAGTGATGCTGTCCTGTGACTGCTGACACTGGAAGCTTGCATTTGGACAAGGTGCCAAAGTGAGATGAATAAAAAAAAAAATTAAAAGAAAGAACAACTTGCACTGCTAAAGAAAGCAGTCTTTTCCTGTCCTCATACATTCACAAGCAGGCACTTGGGACTCCAGTGTACTGGATCTGTGCTTACAGGAGGTATACACACCTCCTGTACCTTCAGAGATAATTGAAATATAGCATCTACAATAGGAAGATTTTCTCAAAATACTACAACTATATAATCTTATTGCTGTCAGAACAACAATGGTGAAAGAGGCTTTTTAATGAAAAAATTAGAACATGGGAGTCACACAGAAGAACATGCATAATAGTCATAGTATCTTAATTTTTAGAAGATGTAAGCCACCTAAAAGGGAATTCAAGACAATTATCATTTGGTAGTCCAAGTTCTCATTCAGCACCCCACTACCTCCTGAAATCAAATCCTGGAGTACTGACACTTTGAGGGTCTAGTTAAGTACATAACTAATGCAGAGATAGAAAACAAAGCAAACATATCTTGCCTACCTAGCTGCTCAATGATGCTGGAAACTGTCCCAAATAGCTTCAGTTCAACATCATCAGGCAGAATTATTGATAAGTCTTCAACAGGAGGGAGTTCCTGAAAACATCAAGTCAATGTTCAGAAGATAATCTCACACTAAGACATTCACCACTTTGTCATTTCATAAATTTGACATCCAGAAAAGTCTCCTAGCATTTTGAGGATTTAATTAAAAAATCTAATTTAATTTGTCTCTCTGAAAATATCTCTAAATGAACTCATCTTGGGGGAATGTCACTTCTGAAGACATCTTTTCTATTGAGATACTACTCTACATATTTCCATTGCAACTGAATTCAAAATCAATTTTATCCAACTGGAGAAAATCAACAACTGATACACAATTTGTTGGTTGGTTTCTTTTTTTGAGCTTTGAAGTTAAATTAAGTTCAAGGTACAACACAGTAACTGGATAATCAATAATGAAAGAAAACTTGTAACCACACTAAATGCATGACAAAAGAAAAATCTACACAGCAAGAGATAAAACAGCATGAAATGCATCAGATATGTATCACCTAATTTGACAAAATGGTGCCTCTCCATTTATACCATGACTCAGATCATTATAGAAAATGTAAAGACCACAACCTATACTAAATCATTTTCAGCTAAAAGCTGTATTTAGTACAGGAGGATAATCATAGAGAACACTTTCTAAATAAAGCCAAACTTCTGATATACAAATGAGTACTGCACAAACAATATTCAAATTAAACTTTTTCCTCAAAATGTAAGAATCAAAATCTGCTATCAAAGGCTGATTAACACTAAACTCGTCATCTACCTTCAATTTACGCAAAAACTATGATTTTTATTTATATATTACACTGCTGTGAATTCAATATGAACCATGTGGAGTATAAGGTAAGGGCTGAAGGCATGAATTACTTTCAAATTCAACATTTCCAAATTTGAAGGCTAAAGTCTAAATCTCAGCACTGAACAGCAGTTTTAAAGGCCAACATCAGCAATAAAATCTTCCCAATAGAAGAATCTTACTCTGTCTTATAAAAAATCTTCACTCTTAAGAAAAGTGCTTGGCAAAGGGTTCTAGCACATCTGTTCTAGCAAAATTGTGCCCAAGACTCTCCCAGATCATATCATATTGCATTGAAATCAAGACATGAAAACAGACAGAAACATCACAGCCTTCTGCAGGACAGTAAGTTTTCCAACTTTAAACCAACTTCACTGCTAAGTCTTAACTGAGTCATAGATGCCAAAACAATTCAAAGGCCAAGGACCAGAAGAAAGCAAGCTAAAATTTTGATCATAAATCTCAAATTGATAAACTATACCATCTGTCATACTATATACAATGTGGCAATCTTAAACTTCAAAACAGGAGGTTTCTGAAACAGTTCCGCTAATGTGTGCAGATTTTTTTTCCCTAAGCATATACCCATTAAATACTTTCTTTAATCTTTTATCTTTGACTCATGCTTTAGCAAGTTAGCTGTTATTGGGGACTTTTGGGCAACAAACCTAATCATCATACTTCACTTTTAACAGATACATTTTCATTTTCAAATTCTATTCACTCAAATTTACATAAGACAATATATGACATTTTAACATACCTACTTCTGTAGAAAGCTTAGTACAAGATACAGTAATTAATGTAGTTGCTAGAACTTTGGTTTTTATGAAGTCTCACTGGCAAAAAGCTATATATCTGCTGAATCTATTCAATTAATCAGGCCAGTACTTAAAAGGAAGATGATGCTTCATAAACACTTGGATTTGGAAGACAGTAAGCTAATGAGACAAAAGAGCAGATCAACAAAGTATTTTCAGACTAACAAGAATTTTATTCAAATAATTGAGATAAACCTGGTAAGTTCATCTATTTGAACAGAGATTTTTGTTCAAAAGTCCACTGCTGTAAAAAAACCTGTTGTCATAAAAGCACTTGTAATGGTTCTACTATTAATCATGCCTCAAAATGAAGGACATGTAAGCTGGAATTGCTCTGATGTTTTATTCCTTCAGGACATTCTGGGTTTTTCTCAATCATCTAGCACTTCATTACAAAGCCTTATCACAGTGTGAAAATCACTTGGGGTCTCCTGTGGCCCCTGGTGCCGACAGCAGAGGGAGCATTAAACTCATTGCCCACGGGAAAGTGTGGGGAGGGATACCCATCTTCCTATAATCCTTGTATGGGTAGGATGAGCTCATTAGCCTTCTGGCAGTCATCCTAGGAGAAGGACAACTCTGAATCCAAACCCGGGCAGATGGAGCTCGTTTAGCCCTGGAAGGCCTTCCATCTAAGAGAAGGACACTCTAATAAAACCTATGTCCTACGGACTTCACTTCCAGCGTCCAAGCTTGCTAGGCCCTAGCAGATGACCCTTAGGACTCAAGGGTGGGTCCAGCTCTGCGCATGCTGTGTCTCACCTAAAAAAATCCATTGCGCAGGCTCGAGGGTGCTATCCGCTATCCTCTTTTTATCAGCGCGCTTGGAAAAGGCACTGATGAGGAACGTGGACGGAGCCCTCCCTGGATCTTCATTCGCGAAGCCTAGCCACGACGACGACGACGACAAAGCCTTATATACCACTGAAGCACAGGTAAATATAGTCACATACATCTGCTCTTCCGTGGATTTTTTTTTATCTCTACCTTTCTAATAATTTATTGTACCCTTCACCAGACTTGTTTCTTATTCCAGGAAGCATTTTTATGAAGCAGAGACATACAGAATAAAAGATAAACGTTTACTGCTAAATTGACATTACAGTGTTATATTATCTTTTCATTTGTAATTCATTACACAAGACATATAGCTAATCATCTGCTAACAAATTATTACTAAACCTCATTCCTTTAAATCTCTTAATTTTTATATCACGAGGAATAATAGTAGCAATACTTGATGAGTGACTTATGAGAACCAGAACCAAAAGACAGTATCTTGACGCAAACCAGGGTTCTGATCTGCAATACATAAAACACTGCTGTAACCAAAGTTGCTGAATACAACAAATACAAACCACTACTAATTTTGCTTAAGTGCACTGAGGCAATGAAATCTGAAGCTCTGGGAGATTTAATAGACCATTTGAAATTTTTACCTCAAGGTTAAACCTATTTGAAATATGTCTGTAAGACATATCAGACCTTCAAGTCTTTCACAGAGAAAAGATGATGAAAGCTCGCAATCAATATACAAATGACAAAAATGTACTACAATATCTAGAATTCTATCCAGAAGTTTATTCATTTTCATTAATTACAACTGTGGTTTTATATAAATATGAACCTAAAATGAGCTGTGAATCTCACTTCAGAGTGGTCTTAATATACTGGAAAAAAAAGACATTTTAAGTTAACTGTTTTATACCTGAACTAGCGTAAAAATGTACACTGAGTCAGTAGGTATTGCAATGACCTAAAAATATATTAATTTAAAATATTCTGAGATACTAAAAAAAGGTTTAAAAGGCAACACATTGTACTTACATCAATAGGTAACTCATCATTTTTTTTAACATGGCGAGATCTCTTATCTTTCTTATTTGGACGATCGTCTTCATCAGATACTGTTGAAAGAAGACATGAAGAGGAGGATGTGGTTGATGAACTATCTGAGTCTGTATCACTGAATAAGACAAACACAGGAGTTAGAATATAAACTTCTACATTACAGATAAAGAGAGTGTCTAGATTATACATTACTCAAATATCTCTGGTTATCAGATACATTTTTCTTCAATGTATACACTTGTATACAGAAGAGCAGCAATCTTTCCCAAACGTAAAGGCGCTGGATACTATCATAAAAAAATACCTTGGAAGAGTAGTAACTTCAGCAGTTTAGAGCAAATGCTAAAAACTGCAATGGCTAATTTGAGTTCCCATCATTTCATTGTTGAACAGTGCACGTGGCATGACAGCAATCACCTCGAAGTTCAGCCAGTCCAGTTTCTCCCATTTTTTACTCCACGCAAAGTCCAGAACGAGCATAACTCCCTCTGTCAGACATGTGAAAATCATAGTTTGGGGCCTACACTTCAGGAGTTTGCAAGTAAAATAAGCCAGAGTCATAGGATGATCACTTCAGTATAGTACCTAGATAAATACAGCCAAATTAGGACCATTATGTCTATGCACTATCAGCAAATTTCCATCTTATGGCACCACTTAAATTCCTCGTATTGATCATCACTTGGCATAACTGGACACAGAAAAAAACCAAGTCAAAGATAACACCATCAACTACCTTCTATAGCTCACAGTCACTCTACCTGTACAATCCTAACATTAGCATAAAGCTAAGTGAAAGTCAAGAGAACACTTATTCCAAGCAATGCATCACGCACTATGAAGGTAAAATAAATACATAATTTTAAAAACTAATTTTTGCCGCTAAAAGGGATTAATCTATCTGAACTCTGCTAGTATATATTCACATGGATTAATATTTCTCACTGGCACATATGTGTAAGATGTTTATCTTAGATACTTTAATATTTCAAGTAAAGAGCACAGTAAGAAACCAGTCCTTACTCATGTCAACATGCTCCTTTTAGCAAAAGTCTAAGTTCTTCAAGAGTTGTCTGAAGAAAAACAGGTGGAGTAATTGATCCTGGTGACTGAAAAAACACACTGCAAACCTCACACACAAATACACTGACATAAGCAAACTTTAGTAAAACTGCATCTATCTTTTTTTATCTGATCTTACTGTTAGCAAAGCAGCGTTTAGAAACAAAGTGATGGATAAAATACAAAAGACACTCCCTTCTAGATATTTTGGTATTACATTGTCTCCTTCACAAGCACATGGATGGTTTTCAATTATCTCTTGCTGCATTTTGTTGCTGCATATTTTATTTCCAACAAATGTTGATAGGAAAGACAAAAAACAAGAGCATCTCTCCAAATAAACCTTTTGATAAAGCCAAATATGGACTTACTGGAACAAAATCAACATAGCAGAAAGACCTACCAGTCAGACTACCAGAGACCAACTGCAGTGGGTAGGAGCAAGAAAGAAAGAAGCCTGATACACATAGTAAGCTAACACTATAAAAATTTAGTATTCGTTTGAATATCAGCTAAAGATATTTTGGAGGCAAAAAAGACTACAGGTGAAGTCCTTGCCACAGATCAGCAATTCAGGCACAGTCTGAAAAATCACTTGGGGTCTTCTGTGGACCCTGGTGCGATAACTGTGCCGACAGCAGAGGGAGCATTAAACTCATTGCCCATGGGAAAGTGTGGGGAGTGAAACCCATGTTCCTATAATCCTTGGATGGGTAGGATATGCTCATTAGCCTTCTGGCAGTCATCCTAGGAGAAGGACAACTCTGATTCCAAACCCGGGCAGATGGAGCTCATTTACCCCTGTAAGGCCTTCCAGCTAAGAGAAGGACACTCTAATAAAACCTACGTCCTAAGGACCTCGCTGCCAGTGTCCAAGCTTGCTAGGCCCTGGCAGATGACCCTTAGGACTCAAGGGTGGGTCCAGCTCTGCGCATACTGTGTCTCACCTAAACAAAATCCATTGTGCAGGCTCGAGGGTGCTATCTGCTATCCTCTTTTTATCAGTGTGCTTGTAAAAAGCGCTGATGAGCGTGGATGGAGCCCTCCCTGGATCTTCGTTTGCGAAGCCTAGCCATACATACAGATCAGCAATTTCACACTCCATCACTTCAAGATGTTCTAGGAAAACTCTGAACCCAGTAACCAATGTATTCCCACAGTCAGGCTTTCACTTATTAACTGTTAACAAAGGTAACTATCTTCTTTTTAAGAGGATATCCTCAGACTTCACTTCAGCTTCCACTAGTTAGAAGCAGTACATCTCTATCTTGCTGCAACAGCTCAAACAGAAAAGACAAAACTCACTGACAAACCATGCAGGTTTCTAAGACTGAAAAAGGGCACACACAAAACCGAAGTTACCTTTCACCAACTATACTGAACACCCAAGCACAGATGCAAGTAGAAGATGGAACCTTCTATAAAAACTCACAAGGTTACGAATATGCTTTTCCACAGAGGGGCCAACATTAGAACACAAGTTAAGATCTTGACCTTGAATCCTACAATTTTTTTTCAGCAAAAACACCCTGCGAGGCCCATGACAAACAAGACATTCAAATGTTCTTGGTGGCCCAACCAACCATGACTCTCTACAGTCCACCAACACCAAACTCATCATTTCATGAAATCCTACACACTTACAGTCATTGTTTTGGAGGCTTGTTAAATTAACAATGAAATTCCTCATGAAATATAACTGAAAATGTTATCTTTAATGGGAAAGAACTACAGAAGCTGAAACATTGGGGTGAGGGAAAGGGGCGGCCTCGGACACCTAGCCAGAAGTCCGCCAAGGCACAGGGCAGCGGGCAGAGCCACAGGCCCATGCTCCCTGCCGCAAAAGATGCTTGACAGGGGAAGAGTGAGCCGCAGGTAGTTACAGGCTCCTCTCGCCCGCATCCCAGACCTAGCGCTGAACCTACCTGTCCGACTCCGACGAAGAGGCAGCAGGAGGTCCGTCATGACCCGCAGGAGGTGGCGAGCATGTGGCTGGGGGCGGCGGGACCTCGTCTTCACCCTTGCCCTCTCGGGGGCACAGAGAGTTCTGCGTTTCCTCCGTGCTCGCCGCCTGCTCCTCGTCCGGCGCCCTCTGCATGTCCGCCTCGGCCGGTACCCCCTCCGTGCTCGCCGCCAGCTCACTGCCCAGTATCCTCTCCATGGCCGCCTCGCCTGGCGCTCCCTCCATGCCATCCGCCTTCTCCATGGCCGCCTCGCCTGGCGCTCCCTCCATGCCCTCCGCCTTCTCCATGGCCGCCTCGCCTGGCGCTCCCTCCATGCCATCCGCCTTCTCCATGGCCGCCTCGCTTGGCGCTCCATCCATGCCCGCCGCCTGCTCCTCTCCCGGCGCGGGGCCAGCGGTGCCGGGCTCAAACGCCAGGCTCTCCATCTGCTCCACCACCTCCATCTGCGTCTCCATTTCGGCTCTAGCTTTACGCGACTCGGCCGCCCTAAGCGTCTCCATTTACATGCTACTTCCGGCTCCCTGAGCACCCTCAACTCGGCCGGCCCGGTGAAGGTCAGGGCGCATGCGTGCGACGCGGGGTCGAAGGGCGGTGCGAGGAGGGGCAAGCTCGCGAACGAGCGCAGGCGGAGCGCTTCGGTGTGCTGGGCGTGGGAAGCTGGAGGTTGAGCGGTAATCGAACTTTAGCGTTGGACTGGGCTAGACAGTTTGTTCAAATAGACCTTTCTATTAAAAACTGAGGGAAGGTAACAATAATGGGGTTTGTCGTCGTTCTTAAGGTTTGGTTACTTAATGCTAGGTAAATGTTATGGTTAATTTAAATCAAAGAGTGAAGATTTTGAGGTTTTCAGATTTGCCTGAAAGACAAAGCTAGAGGTTATTGCTGTCTTGCTGGGCACCTATTGGGATGGATTAGTTTTGGTATTTTATAAATATGTTGACAACACATAGAAGATGTAATTACATGATCTATAATAAAAAAAAAAAAGAAATGCTGTATAATATCAAATTGATATAGTAATACCTTACCCTGTAGTAACCCTATAGTAATACCTAGCTCTGCAAAACCGAACCACATCCATAAGATCACCAAACCACACGCCACAACATAAATGTTCATCAGTGTTGTGGGTTCACCATAAATACCCGCTGGTTTGGAGCTTGAGGCGAAGCTTTGGTGTCTGTGCAATGCCTCATACAACTCTAGGAGGGAGACTTCTAGTATCTTAGACTTTTCTTTTGCAATCCAGGCATCTGGAATACATAGTGTCCTCTCCTGTAAGAGAGAATGGAGGAACTTCCTACATTAGGAAGAAGTTCCTCACCACAAGGGTGGTGGAACACTGGAACAGGTTGCCCAGGGAGGTGGTTGAGGCCCCATCCCTGGAGGCATTCAAGGCGAGGCTTGACAGGGCTCTGGGCAACCTGATCTAGTTAGGGATGTCCCTGCCCAGTGCAGGGGGGTTGGACTAGATGACCTCCAGAGGTCCCTTCCAACCCTAACCATTCTATGATTCTATGATTCTATGATCCATCCCCCCAGCCTGAGTGCATATGGGGACTTAAAGCTCTTCCCTGTGATAATAAGTTTGGAGAAAAGACACATCTTTTCTTGAACCCAATTTATCCATGGGGGGAAAAAAAGTACAATAGACAAGCAACACCAGGAGATGAATGTGGCTGTGAGTCTACGGACTGGCCCCTTTAACCCAAACTCTAAACTGCAACCTGACAGTTGTACTCCTGTGCCAACATAGCATGCTCCTCAAAATCACAGAGCTCCATCAGTCCTTTGGACTGGCCTGCCAAGTGATAAACTAAGGCTGTCTTCTCTCCCAGGCAACAGAATGGGCAGCAGAGTGCGATATAGTTCTAAGGAAGAACTTCATAAATAAATGAAAAAGTTATGTGTCACAATGCTGAGAGTGCCAAAGAGGACTTGATGATCTCAGAGGTCTTTCCAGCCCGATCGATTCTGTGATTCTGTGATTCTGTGNGACAATGCTGAGAGTGCCAAAGAGGACTGGGACATGAATATCTGAGGAAAGAATCATGTTTTCCATGTAATAAACTTCACTTCTAGCTCTCAGAGATCTTCATACCCACAGCTCAAAAGGCACTGAAAACATTTAATTCTTCTCCAGAATGTCTGGGCTATGTGAAAAAAAAAATCACAAGAGCACTTCACCAGTACCCCACACAGGCTGAAGGGTACAGGCAGATGATGTCTTTCTCTGGTAGTTCAACTTTTTGCTTGCAACATGACACAGCAGATGCAACCAGCAGAATTTGTTTAGTAGGAAAATCAAACATCTGCAAATATATGCATAATGTGATTGACCAGGGGGTTAATTTTGTTTGGGTTCTTTTGGTTTGCTTTTTTAGTTTGGGTTTTGTTTTATTTTTGTTTTGTTTTCTTTTGTTTTTAAACATTCATCTAAAATTATGTATAGGCCAAGCAGAATAGGCACGTTATGGGCATTAGTTATTTTTTCACCGTGTTAAGTGAGGAGCCTGTGTAGGTCCTATGTATAAACAGCAACAGTAAGGTCTCTCATTGTGCAGTTACTCAGAAACCTAGGCTAGAAATCATCTTCTCTCCAGTGACAACATTCGGATCCTGAAATGAAGGTACTTCGGGTGCATGGTCTGAATATTACTGCCCTAGACTGCAAGCTCTTTAACAAAAGAGAGTTTTAGAAATTAATACAATTAAATGTCAACAACAGTTAGATGTCAATTGCATGGAGGTTAAATACTGAACAGTCATAAAAATGGTTTATGTTGAATCTCAGTGGCAAAATATGTTTTCATTCCTAATGAAGTGACAGAACTTGGATATATACCCAATTAGAGTAGGTAGAGGCAGAATCCTACCAAAACCTAATCCTGCAAAACCAGGTTTCATTTGAAAATTAAGCATGGAGAGTTTGTTATTAGTTTGAGGGGAGTTTAATTTATTTATTTGTTTTTCAGAACTGGGACTTGAAATGTATCTGAAATGAACTATAATAAAAGATCTGTGAGTTTATGTGAGAAGGTTGATCAGTGCAATGGGGGGGGAAGGAATAATTTTTCCAAAGCTGACAAAGCCTTTGTATCAGTCAAATCCTTAACAAAAAAAAGGCAAAATAATTGATATCATAATGTACAACTGAATTAATTGAATGATTATGAAATTATAATTAATTTTACTTGCTAAATATAAATCTCTTATAAATGTAAAAGCATATTCAAGTCTCTACTTTGCATTTATGTAAGTAAAATTCTTCAGCTGTCTCATGAATCACATCTTTCCTTTTTTTTAAAGGATTTAGTAAGTGTTTTGTAGCTATACTCTGGCACCTTGCTTGTGTTTTGACAATTTCCTCTGTGTTTGTGCAGAACTGGCACCAGCCTTCAAACAAGAAGATACTTTATTTAATCTGAACACTGCAGCTTAGTCTTTAACATGTATGATAGCATTTCTTTTAGAAAGTGGATAGTGAAAAGCAGGATGCATAGTAAACACCATCTACCCATTCAGCTAGGGCATCTTTATGTAATTTGCAAAGCAGCAGCACAGGCACAAGGATGTTCTAGAAAAAGAGTAGTTTCAGAGATGAACACTTGAATCACAGTCATTCTAATGCTTGCTTTCAAGGTCTGAGCAGTGAAGAAATGTCACTTCTGGGACTGGAATCCAGTGTGATCTGTCAAGGCAGGGCTAAAAGTGATTATAAGCCCGGTTTCTGCCTGCAATTTCTTTGATGAAGGTCTCTGGAGGTGTTGTTTTCTACATTAAGTTTTTCTGTTCCTGCTGCTAAGAGAGATGTGTGCAATTGTTCCCATCATACTTTTAAAGCTAAAATGACACCATTCAAACTATTATTACAACATTTTATTGAATTTCTTTGGATGCAATTGAGGAATCTGTTGAAAAACATAGTTTCATCCTAATATCTCTCCTGAGCTTGAAGGTGGAAAATTGCTTGGAGAATTCAATATACTGCATTCTGTGTCTTTAGAAGAAAAACATGAATAAGAAAGGAAGTCATGTTTCCTAATATATTTGAAATATCAAACAAATACTATTGTGACATATATCATTTATATATTTTATGCTTTCATATTCTAGTGACTGTACACACTGATATAAGAAGTTATGGTTAGTATAAGAACAGTGCACTTTAATTAATAAAAGAAACAGTAAATATGAAACATACACTTCTGAAAACATTTGTTCTTAAATTTCAGATTGGTTTATTTAGATAAATTGGCAGTGTTTCAAGTGTAAACCAGTTCAGTTTCCTCAGAATAATCAGCAACTTACATCTTCCTTGTGATTCCTGTCTCAGTTAAGAATTATTTTTAGTATAAAATAATAAGCAAGAAAAGGAACATCCTGGAAATATTTTTTAAAGGTCTATAAAAATAGAATCTGAAAGTGTTTACAGTGTCCTGTAATGGTTTCAATTGTCATATGCTCATCCCTTGCATATTACTGTGCAACTTAGCTTTCACCTAACTGTGGCATTATTAACTCAGGCCACAAACACGTCATAGTGACACATTGCTCCTCACAGCTCTAAATGTGGTTTCTAGGTACCATGAGGTGATACAATTTCTGGGAAATCTGTTTACACATTCAGATACTGAATAGATGAACAAAAATACTTTTTGTATTCTTATCTAATACCCTGAGTTGGGTGAGGATTTCAAGAGATCATTTCTTCTTCTGATGACACTCTTCCCTGTTTTGAGCCAAGAGGTGATGGGAGTTCCATTAGTACCAATTTAGCCTTTTCATTAACATTGGTCAGAACAGCATTTCAAGGTATGATATGGGTACATTTACAAAGCTGGTCAACTTCATCTCAGGTCTGCACCAATCTTTCTCCTGAATTAGAGAAAGAGAAGACAGAGAATGCATGGATTTGATGAGTACTGGAATAATGGTACTAGAAAAAAACATTTTAAACACCTAAAACTAAAATTACAGTAGGGCTTTTTGCCAGCATAGTGATACAAATAAATTACATCCCTATGTGCCTTTGCCATGCTTCAAGTTTTGTGTAGCTTTCCTCCAAGTGACCCAGAGCAAAAGGCTGACACCTCACATCACTCCTTACAATACTTCACTTTTCAAATTGATAAAGGAAAGAAAATTTCTGTTATAGTCCTCCAAATTGCTTTCATTTTGACCAACAAAAATAGACAAGTACATGAAATGAATGTGTCTACTAAAATGACAAGCAATGTTAGAATGCTGAATTATCACTCCAACTAATATGAGAATAATTACTACAGGGAATTTAACAAATCACTTTAAAACTTTCTCTGAATGATTGGTTCCATTGGCAGAATAAAAAAAAAAATCACCTCAGAAAACCAATTTTTTGCCTTTATGAGAAGTAGCCTTAAGCTGCATGTGAATGCCACCGATTGAATAGAAATATAATAGAAAGAGACAGACTAACAAGGTCAGGAAAAAAAAAAGACAATTACCAGCACTTCTCTTATATTCAACAATCCTTGGTGACACATCCACATCAATATGCCTGCATGCCAATTTGTAGTCAAGACTTTGTCCAGCAATGCTTGGATGCTCATATGGTAGGTGGGATATTCGTTGTATCTGGTGGTGATAAACATGATTTCCGCATACCGATATACATTCATTTTGTTCCCCATATTTAGTCCAGCATTTCTGAAGCTATTTCCTCTTATTTCAGAGCCTTTTTTTTTACTCATCAACTGAACTATTGGAGGTTAAGGTGTTCATGGCCCGAAGCTGTGGGAGGGAGAGGAAATCAGATCAACAGAATTTTCTATACTTCTATTGCTAGTCATATTTCATTGCACTCAGTTGAATCAATATTGTAGCTTGCACAGCTGAGATATCCAGTTCTGAACCAAGATTAAAATAGCTACAGTACAGAATGTTTTACACCAGTTGCTTAGTTCTTTCTCTATCTAAGGAGCTGGGGAATTTAGAACTAGATGAAAAGAAATAATGCAAATTTTAAAGATAAAAGACTTTTTCCCAAAAATACAGTTTTAAATATGGAAAAATTCACAGCTTTATCTTATACTCCTATATTCTTCATTTGCTTTATTCTTCCAAATAAAGCCAGTAATTTTTTTATTATTGAGCAGCCAATTTCATCAATAGCAATTTCTTCACTGATGGACAGACTGGTTCACCCTCAGTTATTCTAAGAGTTTGTACAATTCATTAATCCCCTCTTTTGTTAGTCTTTGCATTCTTTTTCTGGTTATGATTTCAGTCCAATATATTAAATTATACCAATATAAGCATATTTTGGTTAATTGCCAAACCAACTGCATCCAAGCTGCATCTATAAATGTGATTTATTCTAGTATGTATAAATAGCTCAGAAATTTCTAATGTTTGCATAGCTGAAATCAGTATATTGGAGTTTGTAGGGAGTCACATTTGGAGAAAGTAATGTGCTTTGTAAAATTGAGCGTGGCTTCCCTTTAATGACCTCAATATAAGAAAATTTTAGTAAAGTGGTTATTTATCTGATTATCATAAATTTTTGTGGTTCAGGCATATCTCCCACAAGGTTGTGTAAAGTTTTTGTGGCACTTTACCAGCTACCTCCAGAACCTGGAAGACCTTTCTTTGCATCCTGACCCATGCTTTCAACCAATCTGTCTCATTTTGGCTGCACAGCCTAGCATTCTTTCCATGCTTGCAATAATGTTCTGGGTAGGCAGGCACTCATTAAGGTGTCAATATATGACAGGCATTAGGCATAAAATCTGTGAAGAAATTAAAGAATGTAATTTTTAATTCACTTATGTAATAATTGAATCTGAAAGATCTTTCTCTCTCAGATATTTTGCTGCACATTTCTGCACACATGATATCTCAGATTATATTTCTCATGTTGTATTTCATAACTCCAACGCAGCATAAACTGGCCCTGCCAGCAAAATAGATGGTTTTTCCCTTCACTGAGTTCTGATTTTCTATCCTGTTCCTTCTGCTAGCACTAGTGTTCATGCAGACATAACTGAGTCAGGGTAGAGAAACCCAGTGAAAATTAAACCATCAGCACCCTCCCTCAGGTTAGCTTTTAGCCACATCAATCCCAGCTTCCACATTTCATGGTATAGCCCTACAAATTCTAGCAGCAGCATAAATGGGCTATAGGATGTGAAATGTCAAGACCTAAGAGACAATATACAAGCTCCTAGCACTGAGAGTTTTACATCCTCTCAGTCACAAGGAAGAAGCAGTTGAGGAGGGTTATTTTTTTTTCCTGAAAAGACAATATTAAGAAACAAAATAACAAAAGGACAATGAAAAATTCTAAAAAATCCCTTTGAAACAAAAACTGTTTTCTATGGAAAAGCAGAAAAAAGCACTTCTTATGAAGTATCCAATGAAAGCAGTCTAACCTAAGAAAACAAGCAGGTACAGGAGACCAGCAGGTGAGAAAGTTGCATATTTAGTCTCATTGTTGAATAGCTTTTGGAAACCATTATGTCCTCAAGAATTTTATGCACACTCATTTGGCCTTCACATTTCCTTTGGTACTCAGAGAGTTCCTCAAAAAAATACACTGATTTGTTTTCATCTGTTTGGCTAGAACATGATGGTCTTTCTATTGCTTTCAGACTTAACTACAGAGAACCAATGTACTTTTGACTTTTGGCTCAATTATTATTCTCTGTACTTAAAAAAAAAAAAAGAAACTGCAAACCCACTCCCCTAAAAAACCCACTAAAACTTTACAAAAAAATGAAAGTGTCTCAGAAAAGATTTTCTGCCTAGCAAAAATGGCTGCTGAAAGCATATTCCCTTAGTGCAGTCTTGTTACTGATTCCTTACTGGTAGGTAAGGTCAGCATCACAGTGTCCCTCATTCAGGCACAGTCTGAATATCACTTGGGGTCTNAAGGCGCTGGTGAGGAGCGTGGGTGGAGCCCTGCCTGGATCTTTGTTTGCAAAGCCTAGCCATACACACACAGTGTCCCTCATGAGAGCTACAAGCGAACTTTAAACCTTGCAAGTAAAACTTTTGTCTGTAGAAAGCAGTCTTTTTGGAAACCTAGCTGATGTAATATGGAATTCATTCTTGAGACAAATTATGGTGATTTTAAGCTTAGTGTCTTCAGACAAAATTTAAATTCTTGTAGTTGGAATAGTTTTTCGTGGATTCGCCACTAAGACACACATGGAAACAAACAGTTCAGAGCACTGACTCAATGGTTATTCTAAAATAATAACCATTAGAAAGATAAGAAGCAATCACATGTATGTAATATGAAAAATATACACAATTTGGACCCAATATACCACAGTGATCTAAAGTAAATGGAAAGAGCAATTAGAATGAATACATTACACAGGACTTCCTAAAATTCTTTGCCTCTGCTTTCCCTCATTTTTCCTATCCAGGGAAGATTCTGTACTAAATAGCCTTGTCTGCAAAAAGACAACCCAGGTGTACTGTCAGAGGGATATATGAGGGATATGAATAAGAAACAGCACTTGACAATAGCAAGAGTCATTAACACATTAAAACCCACATGAAGAAGGTCAATAAATAGGAAGATGGTCCTTCATATGACACATAGTTGAGCTATGAAACTCATTTCCACATAATATTTTGGATACTAGAAGTTTTTATTAATTGTAAAGGTAACATCACTGTCTCAGAAAGTTTCTGAGCCACCGGTTCCTGCAGGCTAGGAACACCTACACTAGCTTTGTTAATTATGTTTTTTCTTTAGACAAGTACCGTCATCTACTGCTGACATTCAGCTAGATGAGTCTTTGGCCTAAACCAATACAGATGTGTTTGTGTTGTCTCAGAGCAGTATTTCCCAAGAACCTGATTCCCCTGAGACATCCCAACATCCATAACTCCTGAATTAATGACTACTGCAGAGGAACTCTCTGCCTGATCTGCTTATGTACACTAAGTCACATACAGAAGGGTTGCTCTGAGTTATTGTACATACAGAGAGACTTTTCAGTCAATGTATTAATATAGACACAATTGGTTTGACATTGCCAAAGAGACAGGCATAATACTTGTGCTGCATGGTGTATTTACTCTGATTTCTGAGCAGAATTTTCCTGAGAGACATACAGGTATCTTGGCCTTAAAAATAAATTGTTCCATTTCAGAAACAGTCTACTATTCCTAGTCTAAAGGTTAATTTCAGTCACGACACAGGTCTCTGAAGCACAAAGCAATTTTATTGAAAAGGGAATGTATGTACAAATTCCATGTTGTATTTTAATGATGGTAATTAGTGGATGACTATCACACACACAAGAAAAAGGTGTGCTACAAGACACATCATTCAGTATATTCATATTGTATTTCAGTTTATTTCAGGAACTGTCATATGTCCCTTAATAATTTTATTTCTCTTATTGCTTAGATTCATTAAAATATCTCAAAATTCCATTTGCTTGCTTTCTCAATTTTGTAGATATGCTATACACAAATTGTTTTAACTGTTCAAGATGACTTCAGAAAAAACTGGAGAAGTATTCGTTTCTTTATTGATTAAGCTAAGAAAAAATGTCATATGCTAACAAAAGTTAAAATTAAACAGACATCCTCATTTACCATCTGCATGCAATAAATCTAGAGCTGGAAGGTTTCATACTTTCAAGCCACCTCTTTTTTCTTCAGATTCTGTTTTCTAACAAGTTGTTATTGTGAATGTAGATATTGTAGGACTTTGTTTTCCTTATGGATTTAAGTACTACCTCCTATCATTACTGGTTTTTATGGATGAAGCTCTCCATATAAGATAGCATACTTCCATCACAAATGTAATTCTGACAGTGTGGAAAAGGACACAAAACTTCACTAGAAGTTCAGTCCTTTCCACTCAGAAGCAGTGTGTTCATTGCAAACCAATGTGTACTGCCCCTGTCCAAGATCTTACTTTGCTAGATATTAGAAATTAGACCACTTTGCTTTGTCCTGTTTCCTTTGGGGACAAGAAGAGAAAGAAGTAAGGAAGATGGTGCTCCAAAAGCAGATTAATGTAAGAAACCAAAAGTGTGAAGTAGAGAAATAAAAAATTAGCAAAACATTACAAAGATGTGACATCTAGTTTCACACCCTGTGATGAATTCCTTGATAAATAATTAGAGCTTAATTCCATCAGTGAGAAAGACATCCTTCATCCTGTGGCCAGAAGGTGATGCATTAGAACTTTAAACAATAATGGCCCTCTCTGGTGATGCCACAAATTCTGGAAAATAGGTACTTGACACAAAGTTAATGGAGAAAAATAGAGTTACCTTTAATTGGAATTTCACACCTTCAAGATCTCGTACATGGACGCGTGCACCCTCTGCCCCCAGGTCCATTATTTTATAATAATGTCCATCCAATCCCATTTTGCCACTTGTCTCAGTCCTGCCCCGAACCACCTTCTGGCACACCCCTCCAGGAATTGGGTCGGGGGTCTGAAGACCCTCTTTACTTCGTTCTCTTCTGCCTCAGGACACATACTGTCCCTTGGAGGCCTACCAGAGTTCTCTGTGTGAAGGTACTTCTGCAGTGTTTATGACTTCCTGGTGCTAGGCTTGGTGGTTTTCCTACAGTCCTATCTTGAAAATAAGACTAAGCTGCTAACAAGGGAGTGGGTTACAATGTATAAATGTTAAGCTACTACACAGAAATCCTAAACCTACAGTACTAATATTAAAACTACAATAACTTCTAAAACCTGCAAAATTAAAAAGATCAAAATCAAAAGCTCTGAGGCATCACTGGTATAAGTAACAGAGGGCCTATAATTTCCTTAACTGGATTTGCTTGCTTGGAAAACTCAATAAATTCAAAGGAAATACAATCCAGAGATGCTCATTTGTTTTCTGTTCATCTGGGAATGCCTGCTTATGGTAAAACATCTAGCTGCTTATCCCACAAAGCTGAAGCCATGTATACACAAAATGGCTACATGGACACACACAACTGTCATGTCCCTGCTTTTTAGCCTTCTTAGGTAACTGTCCTTTTTGTTCAGTGTCAGAGGAAGGGGTTTCAGCTGCAGATGAAAAAGAAAAGAAACTTCAGATAGCAAGTTTATAAGTGAAGCCATTTTTTCCAACTCACTTCCTTGTATCTTCAACCTACGTCTGATTCATTCAGGCAAAATCATTCTGATTTGATTTCTCATCGTTCTGTTCTCTAGAACTCAAAACAGAGTACCTTAACTTAATAGTTTTACTGATATTTATATCTTTTCTCATTGTCAATACAGTAGGAATCTCATTGTACTTTGAAGAGCTCCAGACAAGAGTGGAAAAGTACAAATGGTAAGTACAAACGATATATCAGGGGTCACACTGTCATCAGAGAATCAGCTATGGGAGTGCTGGAGAGAACTGATTGGATTGACCGGGAATAAAAGGACTTACTGACAAGGCACAGGTCAGCTTTTGTGACAGGATGGTGACAACACTGATTGAAGAAGATTGAGAGAAAAAGAACAGTGAAAGGACAGTTATTTCTATAGAGGACAACACTGGACTTGTGATGCTAGAACATCAAACACTAGAATTAGACAATGCTCATGGTAGCAAGAGGAAATGTGGCTACTGGTGGAAGCTGAAAGAGTAATTGAGAATGGGAAGGTAATCTAGGAGCATTAGTTGCTAGACTGTGACATTGTGATGTATGTGGCATTGACATATGAAACCCTGATTTGTGGACAAACTATTGTGGACTAACTGAAAGCTATTTGATAAATAAATTGGGAAAAGATAACATACAGGAATAGTGCAACACTGGAATATTTAGAGGAGTAATGATTAAACAGTAGATGAATGGTTTTTACTAGTTCACATAGCTGTAATAATTTCAAATTTAAAAAATCAAAGCCAGTCAAGACTGAGCAAATTTGAAGTATGAAGGTAAAGGTAAAGCAGAAATTTTGCAACTACAATATTTGAGTGCTTATCTCTTTTTTTATCTTTAAAAAATCTATTTCTATTGTACTTACTCTTAGTAACTTGCACACAAATTAGAAAATCAAATATAAAGATGCTTTAAGGACAATTACTAGAATAAATAAAAAGCATGGTCTTTCTTTGATTTATTACTTTATTACACATGTATGTATTCCTCACTGAATTTCTTCTTTATCATCTGTTGTTACAAAATATAGTAAAACTGCTCTGTGACTTTTATTTACTTGTATATTTGTATTCTGTGTTTAGTAAACCATGGGTTTGGGGGCTAGTGTCCTTTGTGAATCTGAGAAGGATCATGGATGATATTAACAAAACATCATGTTGCAAAAGAGTTTGTTCAGGTAATGGAGTGATTGCCCAGTTAGATATTCCTAGATGCCTTTTAATTATAAAATAAGAATATCAAAAATAGAAATCGATAAGTGTTTTTATTAGGCAACTCTTTATTTTTTTCTGCAGAAAGTACATTGTGATGTTACTCATGAATCCAAAATAAAGAATATACTGAATAGATTCCAGTAATATCAGTGAATTCAAAACTGGAAATCTGGAAATTCATCAAGTTGCTGATAATTCCAGATGGTACAATCCTATCTGAAGCTGTCCTGGAGTGATTAAAATTTAAGAGTGTACGTCATGTTCCCTTTTGAACTTTTGAGTCTGGATGTGGACACTGTTTCTTTAAGGACTCAGTAGTTGAACTCTTNCTTTCATACTGTTGTACCATTTAAATTTAGATAAAGCTGTTCTTAGAAATTCACTGTCTGCCTGCCTGGTGTTTTGGTTTTTGGGTTTTTTTTTAATCTTTTACTGCTGTCCCCGAACACAGCCAATCTAGTGAGGGCTGTGGGGGAGAGAAGGCATTCTGAGAAGCCTTCTCAAAAAGATTGTTCTTTTGACCCTAGCTTCTGGTCAAACCAGGACAGAAGCATATTCAGAAGTTCACCAATTATCACAAATAAAGTGTTTCATTTTCTGAGCTCCATTTAGTTAATGTATAATCTAAATTTGCAGCAGCTAATCTCCTCTTGAAGAAAGGCAGTATTTCAATATAGGTATATTCTCCAGATTTTTTAAATTACTGTGTTTCTTGGGCATTTCTGCTTGAGACATACAAAAACTGGCTGAGAATTCTTTGCCTCTATAGTGCTTCTCAGTGCCTGACAAACCAAAAGGTCACACATACACTGACATTCAGATGAAAATAAAAGGCCAAATTAGAAGGAAGTTAGGCAAGCAAGCTTGGTAGTGACCAATTGCAATTCCTAGTCTAGTTGCAGCCCAGGATGGAGTCGTCTTTGGATTAATTTGTGGACTGGAGATCCAGTTATCTTCTGTCCAGTGTAAAATACTAAGTGTAAAATGCTTAAAAGGATTTTGATCTGCTGTCCAGTGGAGAAGAAGATGGGAAGATGCAGTGGTCCTAATGGTTGATTCATTTTTAAACAGAAAGATTATGCTTAGGGTAAGCAAAAATACTATGAATTTCCACACAAGCAAATGAGTAAAATGTCAGGCTCACTGATATCTGTAGGAGATACTTTTATGTGTTAGTGAGTGGACTCACCCTATTTCATTTGTGCCTGTGTAAGTTCAATATTATTATTGTCACTGTGTCACAGAAAACAGTTAGACTTCTAATATTTTACATTGTGAACCCTCAAAAAATCTGTCTTCTTGTTATGAGTAAATAGGCTTCTTGATCTCTTTACTGTCAGAAGTGTTGATACCATGCATTAAAGGTACCTACTCAACCCCATACCTTTTTTATTTTAATCTTTCAGGAGATATGCTATTTCATAATAGAAGGATTTTTTTATCTACAAGTTTATTTTCTTGCAGAGTGATTTATGGATTGTTTCTCAGATGGAACATTTTCTTCTAGTGCTTCTTGGAATTTGTGATGATCCTCTGGGTATGATACACTTTAGATCAGCCATGACTGCTTAGTAGATGAACTGGAAATTTGGAACAACAGTCCTTATTGGTCTGCTTTTACAGAGGATCTGAACAAGTTTTAGAGTTAATTTGTCTTACTGAACATTTTGGACCTCTTGACTGCATTCTATATAGATGATATTCTAATATGCCTCTGACATACAAAAGTGTAGGATGTGCTAAGGTACCTCAGCAAATGTTCATTTTGCAGTGCCACAGAAATAATTTAATTAATATTCTAATAATGAAAATTCAGTAAGCCCACATTACACCTTTATCTGAGGTTTATTGGGGGGAGGATGTGGAGGAGGTATTTGGGGAAGTGCTGGGCTGTCAGAAGTACTGAGTTACCTCAGGGGAGGAGAGTGCTCAGGTACCTCAGGAGCACTGAGGTACTTTGGGAGGCAGGGTTGGGGCTTTGGCGGGAAGGAGCCATGCACTGTGAGTAAGCTGCAGGGACCTTCCTCTGAGTGCAAAATGCTGAGATACCTCAGCAGTGGCAGCAGAGCTGGCAAGTATCTCTAGGGAGAGTAGAGATTATGTTGTGGGAAATGCTGAAGTACTTCAGAGGGTTTGGGCAAGAAATGCTGAGACATGTCAGTGGGGCAGTTGAGAATTTGGGTGAGAAATGCAAAGAGTGACGGTGGAGGTCTCAGGTGAGGTTGGCACAGATTTTCCTCAGAGGGAACAGGGCATAAGGAGGACAGGACAAAACCCAACCCAATATATCTGAGTTGAGCAGTAGAGATTTTTGCCAGGACTATCAACCATGTCCTAAAATTCCTAGTTCTTATTCCAGTTTAAATTTCTCTCAGCACTGGAATTTGAAAAGATGCTTGTGAACCAATAGGTACTTCCCACTGATACATATATGAGATACATATACTGTTAATGTCAAAATAATGGAAAATGACCTCTGCATCTCTCCTTTTTCCATGAACACTCATTCCTGAGCAAATGGCAAGGCAATGTGCGACTTAGTAACTTCCAAACATAACTAACTGATGCCATCAGAACCGCACTTTGAATACTTTGATTTTCACTTTGCCCCAAGTATTGGTTTTTAGACTGCTGTAGGGTTACAGTGTATTTGTTTCCAGGTGGTGCTGTTTGTTTTCCCAGGAGTATCTTGAAAGTTGCCAGTTATCAGTTTGTTTATAGCAAAGCATAACTTTGGACTTTTTTGTGCAGGAATTTGACTGTCAGTGGAGTAGGAGTGATGATTTTTGTCAGTTTTTTTGATAGCTTATCTTTGAGATGCAGTATGGAAAGTAGGATGGTCTTACAGCATGAACAGATGAAAAATCAGACACCTAGGTGTAGCATAAAAGATAAAGTTAAGATTGAATGTGTGATGTACTTGGGTTGACATGGAAAGTTAATAGGGCTTTGTTTTAGAAAGTTAGCCATATGACAACTTGCTGGCTGCTTCAGCCCCTTTTCCTCTGCCTAAGTGGGCTGACAAGGGCCATGTGTAGCTGAAGTGTTCTCAGGCACTGCAGTGGACCTCACCAAGCTTGAATTTCCATGAATTCATAAAGGTGCACCAATTGTAGAAAAATCCAGTCATGAGCTACAACATGTGTTAAAGAAATTGCCAACTGTCCTTTGAGCAGGGTTCACTGTGATAAACATGTTACTTGCTTATTTGACAAACTCTCAAACAGTTTAATTTCACTAGAAGGTATTGAGAATGAACAAATAGAATTATTTCACTTTTTTTATGTTACTTGAAGCAAATCCAAGTTCCGGGAGAAGATAGACATTGTCTTAGGTTTTATAGGTAAGTTACATCTTTTCCTTGTAAAACTAGTGAAAATGCAATAAATTCCTCCTTTTCATGACCTCCAAGAATATCTTGCTGTAATCCTTTATCTCCTAACATGCTTTATGTAGCTTTAAGCTCAGAAAGTTTCTTTCCCGTCTTTGCAGAAGTTATTAAAAAAATCAAATATGTTAATTTTTTCTTTATTTTGATATTAAACTTTGATTAGTAGGGAGAGAGGAGAGGGGTTGAAAGTGGGAAAAGAGGTACACAAAAGTGGTGTCCTGTTTGAAGCAGGTAAAATGAGAGAAGGAAAGGACAGGGCAAAGCAGGGGCATTCTCTGGGAGCAGGGCACCAGCTGCCAAGGGCAGTGGTATCCTGGAGGAAGGAGGCTGTCAGAGGGAGGTTGCCACCCACCCAGCACCATGGCATGGCATGTGTTATTCCTTGTTTCTTTGTTGAAACCACAAATAGACACACACTTTATTAAATTGCATGTAATATCTAATCTGAAGCATTTGTCTTGCCCGTAGATTTCACTTTTGTACTCATTTAGCTGTGCATTTGCAGAGAGAGATGCATACAGTGGCCTGAAGCAATATGGAAGGTTAGAGACACAAAAGGAGCAGTTCAGCTCCTCCATTGAGAGTATGAAAAGAGAGTAACCTCTTGGTTCCTACAATATTTATCAGAAAAAACTTGCAATTTAATTTTATATGTCATATCCTGATTTTTCATAGTGCAAGAGAAAGTAGAGTGCCATGAATTCTAAGAGAACTCTGAGATAATCATGTACTGCTGTTGATACAAATTTGACATATCATCCCCTATCCTTCCTCTCATTCCTGGAAACAGTATAACCCTCTTGTTTGTATGCATTTGCCACAAAATTTGATATTAAGCCTTGACTTTGCTTCTCATTCTGAAATGTCAAGCACTCAAGGCTGTAAGAAGGCCTTGCTGATAGAACTGTGTCCTCAGAGAATCACATTGTTCGAGATGAAAAATCTTCTGTTAACATTTTTAACACTGCACTGTGCACAGACAATCTTGAGTCATTTACTTGTGGCAAATCAGAGAAAAGAAGAAATGAGTGGCATTTTAGATATCAGAGAAATTATTCATCAGTAGGAGTACTCATGGAAAGCCCTCAAGAAAAGAACTGTAGCCTTGGAAATAATTGAAGGCAGCATATGTTTTTTCAGTCACATTTTTTTAAATGACCAGTTTTATTTGCTTGTAATAAATGTACGTGTGTGAAAGACTTTGAAGCTCCATGAGGTTGTGTCCAGTGGTGATAATGACAAGAACTACCACAGAAAGCTGTCATGCATTACAGCCTAAATTGAAAGAATACTGCTCCAAATTTCTATTTCTTTTAAGTGTTATAAAATTAATACCATATGTATATTAGGCATTTTTTTAAAAGATAACTGAATACTGAGATAAAACTGCTGTGCTTTGTTTGACTCCTTCGAACTTCTGAAGAAAATATTGTTTTCTGTTATGCAATAATGAGAAGACAATCTCTAAAATAGATGTTTCTTAGTTTTGAGATTTCTGTATCAAAACACTTCTATTTTTTCTTTACCCATTTCTCACTGTGCCAGTGAACCTTCCTGTCAGTGGTGCAGGAATCTGTACAACAAAAAAATTCTGCACACAGAGATTGGACAAAAAACTCCCCAAAAATTTAGCATTTCGTCCTTGAATAAAAGTGTTCATCATTCTAAAGCTCTGCTAGAAAGAAAAAATGGTCATCTTGTTAAACAAATTTAAATGTTCCACACACAATTTAAATGTTCTTTCTCATAAGCATCAACTGGAAGTTTGCAGTCTGTTGTAAAAAGTGAAGATGAAATGCCTGTCCTATGAAATGCCTATATCACTCCAGACCAAGGCATGTTTTTATTCTTTCAAGCATTAAATGCCTATCACTGGTTTCCAGGTTCAAACCATAGGGTTTGTTCTTGCAAATGTCCTTTTAAGTGAAAGAGGTAAGTAAACAAGGAAATTCATTACACATTTCAAACAGGTGCATGCTGAAACACCAGTTCGTTATTTCCCAGCTACAGTTGCAATTCCTTTTTGAGAGGAAGTAATGGTAAGCAAAAATTCTTTTTCTTCAAAAAGTCAGATATTTAGATTCTTACATGGATCTGTTTTTATCATTTTCTCCTACACCATCTACCCAAGCCACAGCACAGAGTGAGCGCAGTTCAGTCAGTCAGTAATACATTACAAATTGTGTATCTCATCTGTGGTTGATTAGAGGCATCCCATAAAGATCTTTAGGAAAAATCAGCATGCTAGCCATCAAATCTGAAAGGATTTTGAAGGATTAATGGAAGGAAATGTTCCCCTTCACAGTCTGACTTAGGCTGCATAACTTCACAGTATATTTTCTGTTATTCAGATGACATTTCATTTAAAGAGTCATCTGTTAATTAAGCAGGATTTGGAGACTCTTGACAATCTTCAAATAAAAAGTAATAAGGCTTCTTATTTTCTGTGATTGGGGAACTCAGAAGAGAGATGAAAAGGTATATTTTAATTGTTAAAGATGAATACTGCACTGCAGATGCTGTAAGAACTAGTGTGACATATTGTCCAAGACTTAAAATGTTAGAATTCACAACAGATATCTCTGAGAGGATGCAGTATTGCTCAGATGTAAGATCTTAAAACCTGGTAGAGTTTCCCCAGAGAGGCATTTAGAGAAACTACTCTGTATGCAACATTTCTGCTTTGTTTAGAGAAAAAGTATTTCATTGCTTGACATATGTGATTTATATGACCACAATCCCATGGACGTGTTATCAGTCCTTCTACAGGCATCATTACCACTGTGTAATAAGAAGCATACACATATATGTATAAAAATCACACACACACACACAAAAAAACCCAACAAAACAATAAAAAAAAACCCCAATCCAAAACAAAACAAAAAACCCCCTGTCATTCATTTTAAGCAACACAGAGAGATTAAGCTTCCAAATCTTGCACTGATACTCAACTTGGTAAAAATCCATGTCTTTAATAAGGCAGAAAAGGGAAAGAGGAACTTTTCTGGACAGAAAATTTTGTTACGATGCTTCCTACAACAAGCCATGTCTACAGGGTTCTTTTGAACCCCCAGAAACTTTAATTTTTGCATATTTTCTATTGATAATGCTTTGAGTTGTTGTTCTGCTGTATATGCTCTAGTTTTGTTACTGTGCATTATATCATGAGCATAAAAATCAGAAGAGGAGAATTTCTAGGGGAACATGATAACAGAGATATTAGTTTAAATTGGTGAAAATTACTTCCAGTTTTGGAATCTAGACTCCAGCAGAACTACAGTTGAGGATATCTTAATCTCTATTCTAGCACTAAGGAACAGCAAGAAACCAAACAAGAGCAGCTCAGAAAGTTCTCTCTATGGAGATTACTATTGCTATGCCAAAATCTGGTACTTTGACCATATGTGCTCACCTTATCCATTATGGCATGAAATTAAGCAAATTTTCTTAGACCAACTCTAAGAGGTGGGCTTCATTTGAATATGTTACCGCCGGGTAAGGCATAAGAGATCACATAATCCTGAAAAATTCTTCTTTGCTGTAGCCACACATCAGAACATGAACAACATTTAAGGATGTGCCCTGGAGTGATTAAAATTCAAGAAAAAAAGAAAAGAGTGTACGTCATGTTCCCTTTTGAACTTTTGAGTTTGGACGTGGACACTGTTTCTTTAAGGACTCAGTAGTTGAACTTTTCCCCCCCCACCCCGAAAGAATTTGCCAGGAGGAGCCGAGAAACTGATAAGAAAGAAAAACGAAACCCCGCACCTGCGCAGATGTAAACCATCATCGCGGCGTCTCTGGACGGGGGGGTCAAGGGGCTGTGACCCTGAGACATCATTCAAGAGAGACAACAAACAGCAAATCACGGACTGCGCGGAGAGATGATGTATTTTTGTGTATATAAGAGAGTCCTCTCTTGCTCTCTTCCTGCTTTCCTGCTTTCCTGCTTCCTGCTCTCTCTCAGATCGGCTGTGCGTTCGGAAGTTGGCCTTTTTCCCTCTGGCATTCTTGAAATTCCTCTGGTATTTGTACAACTCCTGTCCCAGTGTGAAAGTAAGGGGGGGAGGGGATTGGTTGGAAGCGGGGAGGAGGTGTTTGATTTGAAACCTGCCGACTTTGTGCCAGCAGGACAGACATTGATGATTTATGGTAGGGAAAAAGGGCCAAATCCATCTTTGAACTAACAAACTTACTTCTCTTTATTGTTTATCTCTTTCATACTGTTGTACCATTTAAATTTAGATAAAGCTATTCTTAGAAATTCACTATCTGCGTGCCTGGTGCTGTTATCTTATCATTGTAGTCCCCAATATAAGGGGGAGAGAAGGCATTCTGAGAAGTCTTCTCAAAAAGATTGTTCTTTTGACCCTAGCAAATCCTCAGCTTCTGGTCAAACCAGGACAGGATGTCAGATACTTAGAAATGCTCAATTAAAGTAAAAATCATATCAGTCTTCAGTACATCAGTCAAATTATTGGTTTTATACAGATGTATATTGCACATAATATCAAAAACTTTTATCTCCTATGGGTTAGTGTGCACACCATCCTGCATTAAAGGCATTTTGCAAAACTGACTAACCAGACACACTGTGTCACGTTACACATGAACCTCAAACTTCCAGAAACTGTAAGTTTAAACTGTTAAAAGCAACAGCTTTCTCACAGGGACAATAAAAAGCTGGATGCTTTTATGTTCTTCTAACTGTGTGCTGCTTGCAACAGAGAAGCACAGAGTTTAGCAGCCATAGAAGAATGTGGAATACTCTCAAAATTTATTTGTAATTTATATCAATTTGGCATAATTAAAATGACATAAACCTAAATTAAATTAATTGTCTGCTTCAATTCTTACCTGGAAGCTCTCTATTGTCAAGCAAGTTGCACAGGGACATATTTTTTTACATGAAATAAGAGTTCTTTGTGCAACCTTGGCCCTTGAAAACAAATTTACTTTGCTTTCAGCAATTTTTTTCTTATTAAAATAAGTAGTAAAATTGAGGCACCTTCAAAATATTGGTTATAGACCCTTTAAGAAGCAATGAGCCCACTTTTAGGAAATTCTTAGCAAAAATATAGTCTGAAATAAGAGGAGATTTGCAAATGCTGTGTCTCTAATAAAGAATTATAGTCCCCTGAGCTTTCTTAGAAAAGGAGTGGAGAATGAAGGAGAAGGCAGAAGTTTGTGGAATAAGAAAATTCAAGTAAAATTTTAGAACAATAACAAATCATTTTTAAACCTATTTTTTTCCAAATGAAACTGCATTATTCTAATATATTAGAATTATTTAAGAAGGTGAAAGTAGATAAAAATCATAGAATCATAGAATCATAGAATGGCCAGGTTGGAAGGGACCTCAAAGATCATCTAGTTCCAACCCCCCCGCCACAAGCAGGGAT
>VWZO01022678.1:5983-17249 GCA_013396975.1 Bucco capensis
CCCCCTTTATACCTAGTTTAAAGCCCTGCAAATGAGCCTTGCTAACTCCTTTTCCCCGCTCTGGGACAGGTGCATCCCACCTGCCATCTGCAAGCCAGGCATCTCATATATCAGCCTTTGATTGAAGAACGCAAGACCCTGCCTGTAGCACCAGTCCCAGAGCTGTGAATTCACCGGATAACTCTTTCTGTTCATCTCCTCATTGGTGACTGCCACTGAAGGGATAGAGGAGAAAACAACTTGTGCTCCTGATCGCTTAAGCCACTGCCCCAAGGCTCTAAAATCTCTTTTGATTGATTTAGGGTTTCTTCTAGTAAACTCATCACTATGCACCTCAAAAACTAACAGAGAAAATAATCAGAGGGCTTTACTAGGGTGGGAAGTTTGTCTGTTACATCCCTAACCCATCCCCTAGGGAGACAGCAAACCTCCCCGTGAAGCAGGTCAGGACGGGATATTGGGCCCTCTGCTCCCCTCAGCAGGGAGTCCCCTACAACAATGACTTGTCAAGTTTTCTTTTTAGAGTCAGTTGTGATGGCTGCCCTGAGGCGAGCTGGTCTTGGTGGCACTTCTCGTCTTCCTGAACCCTCACAACCTACTTCCTTGTTCACAATTAATTCTTCCTGCAGAACCCCATAGCTAATTTGACACGAGCCTTTGTTAGATATTCCGCGGTCTCTGCTGCCATCTACCGTTCTTTTACAAATTCACACAATCATTAAACCTGACGAGACTTCAGAGACCATGAAATAAAGCCTTCATGAATTTTGTGGAGGTGGTTAGTGATTGCCTTACCTGTTGCTTATTTGCCTCACTCATCTGTTACAGTGGCCTTGCAGCATGCATGGACAGTGGGATAATCAGTCATGTCTGGCATAAAAGGAAACTATAGTGTGAGATAAGAGGGCCTTTAACCACAATTCTGGAGAAAACTGGTTTTAAGACGATTAGCTGCCAAATTTGGAAGAATGACCAAAGCAAAAGGGGGAGCGCCAGATTTCCTTGGCCTAGGAAAGCCTTATCAGCAACCAGATTCAGAGATGGCTTCTTCTTGGCTAAAGCAAGAGCTGCACAATTCCATTTTTGGCTATGTGCTCTACTGAGGATGAAGAGAAAAAATTTGTAGTGACAATATCGAGGCACTTAGCCAAAAGTGGAAGCACACCAGATTTCCTTAGCCTAGGAAACCCTTGTGAAGGAGACCTCCAAAGAACCCCAGGATAGAATGCAAGTAGAGCACATACGGAGAACTTGCCCTAGAGACACAACCAAAGGAGCAAGCCCCAGATTCCTTGGCCTAAGAAAATCTTGCCAGAGGAAGTAGTCCTGGGATACAGAGCAAGCTGCCTTCCTGGAGGAGCTGGTGCTGAACAGTAATTTCTTTATAAGCGCACTATAGTGCTTCCGATTTGTTTTGGTTATTCTACCTAATTTGGCAGCTAATTGTTTTAAAAACATTTTAATCCAGACTTTAATTTTAATCTAGACTTTCCTAGGACAAGGAAATCTGGGTTTAGCCCCTTTGCTTTAATCAGTAGGGCACTTTCTACAATATGTGCTCTATTTGCGCTCAGAAGTGCACAGAGAACAAAACTGTGAATGTCCGGCTCCTCCAGCAAAGCAGCTAGCTGTGAATCCAGGGGCTACTTTGGAGCTTCCCCTGGCAAGGCTTTCGTAGGACAAGGAAATTGGTGGTTAGGTTCTTTGCCTTAGTCTCTAGGGCTCCCTCTGGAATATGGGCTCTATTCGCCCTGAATAGTGTATTGAGAACACAAGTGTGTGTTGAGCTCAAACACCTCCAGGAAAGCAGCTTGCTCTGAATCCTGGAGCTACATTGGAGCTATTCCTTGCAATGCTTTTGTAGGCTAAGGTAATCGGGGTTTTGCTCCTTTTGTTTAATCTCTAGGGCACTTTCTGCAATAGGTGATCAAATCGTCCTGAGGACCGCAAGGAGAAAAACCACTGAGTGTTCAGCTCCTTCTTATGCAGGAAAGGACCTTGCTCTAACGCATGGACTACACTGGATCTTCCCTTGGAAAGGCTTCACTAGACTAAGGAAATCTGGGGCTACGTCCTTTGCTTTAGTCTCTTGGGCACTTTCTGCGATGTGTGCTCAATACTTCGGTCTCAATACTGCACTGAGATAAACCAGTGAACGTTCAGCTTCTGCTTCTCCAGGAAAGCAGCCAGCTCTGAATCCTGCACTACACTGGAGCTTCACCTGGATAGGCTTTGCTAAGCTAAGGAAATCTGGGACTAGCTCTTTTGGTTTATTCTCTAGGGCACTGTTCTCTTTTCGCCCTGACTAGTGCCCTGAGGACAAAAGTGTAAGCTCATCTCCAGCCCCTCCAGGAAAGCTCTGAATCCTGGAGCTCTTTTAGAGCTTCCCCTATCGAGGCATTCCTAGGACAAATAAATCAGGGGGCTAGCTCTTTTGGTTTAGAGTATAGGTCAATTTTTGCCATATGTGCTTTAGTCGTTCTCAGTAGTGCACTGATTACTAATGTGCATGTTCAGCTCCAGCGCCACTAGAAAAGCAGCTAGCTCTGAATCCTGGGGCTAATTCGGAGCTCCTCTTGGCAAGCTTTCCTAGGTCATGGAAATCTGGGGCTAGCTCCTTGGCTTTAGTCTCTAGGGTACTTTCTGCTCTGAATAATGTACTGAGAGCAAACAGTGACTGTTCGGCTTCTAGGACACTTGCTCTAATATGTTCTCTTTTCACTCGGAAGAGTGCACTGAGGACAAAAGTGTATGCTCATATCAAGGCCCTCTAGGAAAGCAGCTAGCTCTGAATCCTGGGGCTACTTTGGCGCTCCTCCTGGCAAGCTTTCCTATGTCATGGAAATCTGGGACTAACACCTTTGCTTTAGTCACTATGGGCACTTTCCGCCCTATGCGCTCTCTTGGCTGTCAATACTGCTCTGAGAACAAAAGTGAATGTTCTGCTCTAGCTCCTCCAGAAAAGCAGCTAGCTCTGAATCCTGGGGCTACTTTGGCACTCCTCTGGGCAAGCTTTCCTTGGCCATGGAAATCTGGGGTTAGCTTCTTAGCTTTAGTCTTTAGGGCACTTTCTGCAATATGTGCTCCAATCATGCTGAAGAGCGCAAAGGGAGAAACCAGTGAATGTTCAGCTCTAGCTTATACAGGAAAGCACCTCGCTCTGAGTCTGGGGCTACTTTTGGATCTTTTCTCGGCAGGACTTTTGTAGGCAAAGTAAATCTGGGGCTAGCTCCTTTTGTTATGTCTCTAGAGCACTTTCTACAGTATGTGCTCTATTCCCTCTCAATAGTGCACCGATAAAGAGATTACTCTTCAGCACCAGCTCCTCCAGGAAGGCAATGAATCCTGGGACTACTTTGGAGTGTCACCTGGCAAGGCTTTCGTACCCCATGGAAATCTGGGTCTAGCTTCTTAGCTTTAGTTTCTGAGGCACTTTCTGCAATATGTGATCCAATCGTCCTGACGAACACAAAGTGTAAAAACACAGAGTGTTCATCTCCTACTTCTCCAGGAAAGCAGCTTTTTCCAATTTTGGTTTAATGCCTACATCTTGTCACTACAAGTGTTTTCTCTTTGTCCTCAGAAGAATGCGGAGCCACGAAAGGAATTGTGTGCTCTCTTGCTTTAGCACAGCAGGAGCCGCCTCTGAATCTGGTTGCTACTCTAGTAAAACCTGCATCCTAAGGACTTCACTGCCAGTGTCCAAGCTTGCTAGGCCCTGGCAGATGGACCTTAGGACTAAAGGGTTGGGCCAGCTCTGCGCATGGTGTGTCTCAGCTAATTAAAATCCATTGCGCAGGCTCGAGTGTGCTATCCACTATTCTCTTTTTTTTCTGTGTGCTTTTAAAAGGTGCTGATGAGGAGCGTGTCTATTTTATTCCCTTTCTGTGGGAGGGGGGAGGATACTTATTTGGGTTCCCCCCCCATAATTGTCCCAAACTGGGATGAAACTGACACCCAATATAGGGCAACTGTTGGGTAACAGTAAAGAATAACCTCTCAGTTTTAAAAAAATTCACACTTCTGTGTGGTTTATATGTAACTCCAGTAACAATGCCGATTGGTTCATTTACATCAATGGGGCAATCTTTTCTGCAAATTTTACTGTGTGCAATCCTGGCAACCACATTCTGTAAGGGGGGAACTTGGACTAGGATTGTTATGGTGATGTGGGGTACAAAATGGATCTGTGGTGTGATAACCATTGAAATACTGAAGTTTGGCTAGGATGTGTCTGTGAGAGAGCAGCAGCGAGAAGCACTGAGCGTGCATTCACTGAGATTGAGGAGAGCTGGCAGGAGAATTTTAGACCAGATGTACAGGGGAATTGCTGACTAGAGCATTCCCTGAGCAGCCCAAGCTCTGGTGAACCTCGGAAGTCCATGAGAGCCAATCAAGACGAGCAATGGGCAGAGCAGGGATAGCCGCGGCAGATTTAAAACCCAGCTCTTGTTTTCACCTATGGGGTGCTTTTATTTATTTTTTTTTCTCCCCACAAGGCAAGTAACTTTAGAGCAGTTAGAACTTAGGAGCTATGGTTACTACACAGCCCAAAAGCAGGGCAAGAAAGAGCATGGGAACTCAGACTGAGCTCCTCTATAAACATGCAGCTGTAGAGGTCTCAGGCTGCAGCGAATGCTTAAGCCTGGCCCTACCGGGTGGAGCTGAAAACACCTCAGGCAGGTTATCGATCTGAGGGAGGAGGTAGACAGGTTAAGAAACATTAGAGAATATGAGAATTAAATAGATTGGTGGAGTTATACCTTGAAGCAAAAGCAACATGCAGAGGCTCTACAAGTTGGCGAGGACCCCCTTCCCTCCTGTCACCAGTGGAAGGAGGATACCTAAGAAACAGGGGAGAATGGAGACAGTTCCCTCCTCAGAAAGGTAAGTGTAAGCCTTCCAAGCCACCCACACCTTCCCACACATTTGCAGAGTAGATATGGGGCTTTGGAACCTGAGAATCAGGTAAGTAAGGATGGAGATGAAGATCCATCCATTGAGTCCCCCAGGGCTTGTTACTCACCCCCACGTGTTAGGACTTCCTCAATGAGGAAGAAAAGTAGGGTTGTTGTAGTAGGTAAGAGAGAGAGAGGTTAGCAGAACCTCCACCTTGGAATTCTGGAGGGCAGACTTTGGACTTTTGAGAACTCTGGTTGAGAAAGTCCCTTGGGATATAGTCCTGAAGAGTAAAGGGGTCTACGAAGGCTGGACTCTCTTCAAGAAGGAAATCTTAAAGGCACAGGAGAGGGCTATTCCCATGTGTTTGTAAGACTAAAGGTTGGGGAAAATGGCCAGCCTGGTTGAATAGGGAGCTTTTGATGGGACTTAGGAAGAAAAGGAGGGGTTACCACCTCTGGAAGAAGGGCCAGGCAACTCAGGAGGAGTACAGAGCTCTTGTCAGGTTATACAGAGAGAAAATTAGGAAGGCAAAAGCCCAGCTGGAACTCAACATGGCCACTGACATAAAGGACAACAAAAAAAGTTTCTACAAATACATCAACTATAAAAAGAGAACCAGGGAGGATCTCCATCCCTTACTGGATGATAAAAAGAGAACCAGGGAGAATCTCCATCCCTTACTGGATGATAAAAAGAGAACCAGGGAGAATCTCCATCCCTTACTGGATGAGAGGGGGAACATTGTAGCCAAGGATGAGGAAAAGCCTGAGTTACATAATGTTGTCCTTGCCTCTATCTTTAATGGGCGGACCAACTGCTCCCAGGGCATTCAGGCTCCTGAGCCTGAAGACAAGGATAGAGAACNAGAGTTGTGATTAATGGAGTGAAATCTAGGTGGCTGCCAGTCACCAGTGGTGTCCCTCAGGGCTTAGTTTTGGGGCCAGTCTTATTTGGCATCTTTATTGATAACCTGGACATGGGGATTGAGAGCACAGTTTGCAGATGACACCAAATTGTTTGGGAGTGTTGATCTGCCTGAGGGCAGGGAGGCTCTGCAGAGGGACTTGGACAGGTTGGATCGATGGGCTGAGGCCAATTGTGTGAGGTTCAATAAGGCCAAGTGCCGTGTCCTGCACTTTGGGCACAACAACCCCAGGCAACGTTACAGGCTTGGGGATGTGTGACTGGAAAGCTGCCCAGCAGAGATGGATCTCTGTTAGGTATTGTTTTTATATAGTGGTGCCCTGAAACCACTATTTCAACTCCTGAAAGGGGAGGCAGACTTAACCTCCCCTCTACACTTAACACTGGAAGCCCTGGAGGTGTTAAAGGAGATAAATCGAAGACTGAGTTCTGTCAGAGTAAAAGTGTGTGGGTTACCTGTGGTTTTAGTCATTTTTAAAGGTATCAAACAACGTTATGCTGTAATAGGACAACTAGATGTAAGATGCAAAGATTTTCTGTTATGGGAATGGGTTTTTTTAAGTTTTCAGTTTTCCAAATCCATTACTAACTATTCTGAGATGCTCTCCAAAGTCTGCCACAAAAGCAGATTATGGCTTTGGGAGCTCGAGGGGAGGGATCCAGATGTTATCTTCCTCTGTCTACTGTTCAACTAAATCAATTGCAGATTCATAGCTCTTTTGAAAAAGCAAAGCTGTCCCACAGCTTTTTTCACCAAAATGAAAAATCCCTTAGAAAAACATTCCACATTATACTATCTCAAGCAAGAGCAATTATTTCCATGTGCCCCGATTGCCAGAGAATCACACCTCTACCATCCAAGGGGGTAAACACTCCTGGAATTAACCTACTTGACATCTGGCAGGTGGATGTAAAGTATTACTCACCATTTGGAAAACTAAAATACATCCACGTGTCCATTGACACATGTTCTGGTGCCATTGCAACAACAGCACATGCAGGGGAGAAGGCCTGAGATGTCAAAAAACACCTCCTATCTGCAATATCAGTCCTTGGCATCCCCAAAACTATAAAAACAGGCAACGGACTGGCATACACTTCTCGCTCTCTGAAAGAGTTTTTGAACATGTGGGGCATCTCCCATGTCACGAGGATCCCCCACTCTCCCACTGGTCAGGCAGTGGTAGAGCGTGCTCATTAAACACTCAAGAATATGTTAACCAAACAACAAAACACCACAATTGGACTTATACCACGAGAAAAATTAAATAAAGCATTATATGTTATCAATTTCTTGAATAGATTAGAACAAGACACATCACCGATAGAAAGACATTTTAATGCACACTGAAACCAAATCAGTATCAATGCCAAAGCTGCTGATGAAGATGTTGTAACAGGTGAATGGATTGGCCCTGTTCCCCTTATTACCTGGGGAAGGAGGCATGTTTTTGTCTCCACAGGATCCGGTCCTAAGTGGGTTTCATCACGCCTGGTGAAATTGTAAAACAGCAAGTAGCTACCACCATGATCTCCATCATCATCATCATCCTGATCCATCCAGCTGTGATGTCATGTCAACCTTCTCCCACACCTCCTCTTCTTCCAGGTTGGCTTGCAACTGATCATGGAAACATATGGTCTTCTTTGGCTAAGTCTTAAAATGTCGACTCATTGTGTCTTTTGGTTTCAGATCCCTCTAACCTGTTCAAAAGATGTTTGTTGCAATCCCTTGGTCCCATCAAAAATGGTACACCACAACTGACATTGCAAATGTGTTTTTCTCCATTCCCTTAGTGGCAGAATGTAGGCCACAGTTTGCTTGTGGGGTGTGCAGTACACCTGGAAACCACTGCCCCAGGGCTGGAAGCACAGTGTCACCATCTGCCATGGACTGATCCACGACATGCTGGAGAAGGGTGAGGCTCCAGAACATCTACAACACATTGATTACATCATTGTGTGTGGCGACACAGCAGAGGAAGTCTTCGAAAAAGGAGAAAAGATCATGCAGATTCTCTTGAATGCTGATTTTGCCATTAAACAGAGCAAGGTCAAGGGACCTGCCTAAGATATCCAGTTCCTGAGGATACATGGATATGATATACATGGCAGGATGGACACTGCCTGATCCATATCAAGGTAGTCAATAAAATAACATCAGTGTCAACACCCACTAATAAGAAAGAGACTCAAATCTCCCTGGGTGCTGCAGGTTTCTGGAAAATTCACATCCCAGAATATAGTCAAATTGTCGGTCTCTCTTCCTGGTGACACATAAAAAAAAATAAAATACTTCCACTGGGCCCCTGAATGGCAGCAGGCCTTTGAGCAAATAAAACAGGAGATAACTCATGCAGTAGCCCTTGGCCCAGTCAGAACAAGGACAGAGGTGAAGAATGTGCTATACACCTCTGAAGGGGAGAAAGGATCTTCTTCAAACCTCTGGCAAAAAGTGGCTGGAGAAACTTGAGACCAACCACTTGGATTCTGGAGCCGAACTTACAGAGGATTTGAAGCAAACTACACTCTGACTGTGACAGAGAACCTGGTGGGCCTATGAAGGAGTCCAATCTGCATCAGAAGTGACTGGCGCAGAAGCATAGCTTCTCCTAACACCGCAACTACCAGAGTTGGGGTGGATGATCAAACAAAAGGTTCCTGCTATGCAACATGCCACCGATGTAACCTGGAGCAAGTGGATAGTCCTAATCACAGTGCACCTGAACTGGAAACCTGAATCACCGTGGGATTCTGGAGGTTAACACCTATTGGCCTGAAGGTGAAAGTTTTGGTGCAGCCAAGGAGGAGGAAGAAGTGCCAGTGACACGTGCTGAGGAAGATCCACCATACAATCAGCTGCTGGATGATGAGAAACAATATGCTCTCTTCACTGATGGCTCTTGTCGCATTGATGGGGTGAACCAGAAGTGGAAGGCAGCCATAGGAAGCCCCTTAGGGTGTGTTGCAGAGGCCAATAAAGGAGAAGTCAGATTGCAGAGCTTAGAGCCATCCAGCTGGCCTTTAACGTTGCTCATTGGGAGAAGTGGCCAAGGCTGTACGTCTGCACCGTCCTAGGCCTAGAGAAACAAGTCCTGTGGCAACATGGCACACTGGAGAAAATTGAGGCATGCTGGAGTTTGGTACTGGTGCAGTTGTTGTGAAGTAGCTTGGCATTTCCTTGCCTTGTTAACACAGTTTACAGGGACAAGTGTGTGTGTGTGGAGCAGTGTACTGAACTGATACATACCTTCTTTGTATCTGTACAAAACCTAGCCAGTTCCAGACTACTCACCGTTCCTTACTGATGGAATCCTTGGTAAAACAACAGGATGCTTCCCAGAAACTCAGCTTGGAAAACTAATGCTAAATGGTTTTAATGCAATCCTTCCTTCAAAAGAGTTCCGGGTAGTTTGGTTGGTACAAAAAACTTACATTTCCTTGTAAGTCTTTTTAGACTCTTGCAGCTAGGAAGGTTGGTGCTGCTGTGCTTCATCTGGCTTCTTTAGGAAACATGCATATGTGCTGTGATGTGATCATGTCCCTACTGCAGCAATGCTAGCTTTGGTAAGCCAGGCTTACAGCACTTCTGTTCTCTCATGTTTGGGTACACAAAGCAGCAGGTTGTTCTGTCATTTCTCTCAACGTTGACAAAGCTTCTATGAAAATAACTTCATGGATTGTTTTTGAAAAAACACTTAGCAAAGCTTGTGAGCTCCTCAAAGTTGCCCTGCCTTTGCATCCTGAGTTTTGGTGCACTTCTTTAAGGATGCCATTGAGGTTTCCTTTGACAGACTTCTTACAGTGGTGTTTGTGTGCAGGCTTTTCTGCAGCCTCCTGAGTTTCAGAGAATGTGATGGACAAGGAAAAAAAACTACTGCCAGACTTCAGATTGTTCAAGTAACATCAGATTTGTTCATGATTAATGCTGGTTTCACCTTTCCTTTTCCAGTCTCAAAGTGTAGCTGGGCTTTTAAAATCATTTTAGGCAGTTTAAATGAATCTTCTTGTAAATTTCTTAGTGTGAGTAAGATCCAGTACTGCAAAAACCTGTATGTATCTGAAATCTGCATTTAACTTGCGCACAGGGGATGGGTAAAGACATCCATGAAGTCAATGCAACTCCTGCATTGGCTAAACAAAAGAGGCTCAAAAGAAGAGAAACAGATTTAAGTGTGTAACCTTGATGACACAAGGTTCTTCTAATGTGAAGCTGTTAATTGGACCTCCACCTAAATGACAAAACACTGCACTTAGAGGGATGTGTTCTTCCAAGTTCAAAGGAACTTGATTCCTGTGCTACCTGAGTGCATCCAATGAGATTCTACCCATACATTTAGCCTTTGTCACTTGTTCCTTGTTGTAATAATAACATAATCCTTACGTGGTGCAGTATCAGAACATCTACAGAAATCTACCTCCATTTGGGAAGGGAGTTCAGGAGTGATGGGAAGAGCAGTGTATAGCTGCAACTGTACTGAAGTTCAAAAGTGTACTAAGTTCAGAAGTGGTCACAGCACCAAGCCTGACAAAGTTTAAGAAAAGCTTGGACAGTGCCCTCGGGCATATGGTGTGATTCTTGGGGTAGTCCAGTGTAGGACCAGGAGTTGGACTCGATGATCCTTATGGGTCTCTTCCAACTTGAACTATTCTGTGATTCTGTGATTCTGTGAGTCGGACAATGGCACTAATTTCAAAAATGGCCTGGTTACCACCTGGGCTAAAGAGCATGGTATTGAGTGGGTATATCATATCCCTTACCATGCACCAGCCAACAGAAAAGCTGAAAAGTGTAACAGACTGTTAAAATCACACTGAAGTTGCTGGGCAGAGGAACATTCAGAAACTGTGTCAAAAGACAATAAATTCAACAAAAATGTATTTATTTGTTTCATTAAGGCACATGAAAACAGCTTTTCTTCAACTATATAAACTTCCTTTGTTTCTCTTGCTTTTGCTTAGTTTTACAAATATATATTTATCTTGATTTTTACAGTGTAATATCTTGAACAAAATGCAGAAATTCAATAAAGAAATTCATAATTCATGAAGCAAACTTAATTTGTGTGGTAAATGTCAGGGAAAAAAAATATAAAGAGAATAAATGGACTTGTCCCAGATTTTTTATTCCAAAAAATTATGTGGACTTTCCTGAAAAGGCTTGGACTGCTTTCCAATCAATTTCCTCTTGATTTCAGAAAAGGGGTAATGTTCTACTCTTATGGTTTGGATGAAATAACGAGAGTTGTGGATTGGAAAAGGCTGAATAAATTTAACTATTTTAATAGAAAACAATGACAGAGGCAAATATATACAAGCAAAGATACAGAGCCAGCACCTCCACCTTCCCTCCCGGTTGAAGGGTGATGTAGTCAATCCACAAGGCCTCCCCATACCTGTACTTTGAGGATTGCCCCCCATACCACAGAGGTTTCAACCG
>VWZO01022681.1:5670-60636 GCA_013396975.1 Bucco capensis
CACCTTTACATGCATATTCATAACATCGCAACATCTCATTATAATATTCATAGCAGGTGGAGTTAGGGAGGAGTCTAGGCAGAGTCAAGGGAGGAGTCTTCAATTTGGGGAAACTTTTGGTGGGAGATCCTGTTTCTTCATCCCAAGGGTCTTCATTTTACTCCTCTTCCTCAGGTAAACTTTTGAACTTTCTTTGAATCTGCTGACTCCAATGTTTACCTGGCAAGAATTTCTGAGTTCTTGCACCTGTCTTTCCCCCTTATCTCCCCGTGTTCCTGCCTTGTGTCTATTTATGTGTATGTTTAGCATTTTTGCACTTCTTATGTTCCTGTTTTCCTACTTCATATTCCTTTTATGTTAGTGTTCTAGCATCCTCTTGGCAAAGAGTTACTTTCGGCATGTCTTTGTTTTTCATTTCTTAGCCCAAAGCATGCATTCTGAGTTAACTCTCTAAGCTTTTGCTCTGCTAGCATACATCCTAATTTAACTCCTAAGTTTTGCTCGGTTTCAGTTTTACAGAGTCTTTCATGAAAAAATTAAGATTCTGGTATTAAATTTCAACTCAAGATATAGTCAAATCTCTTAACATGAAGCAGAAATTACCATTTTTCTTGTAAGCAAATAACTTTTACAAGATCAAACACTTGATCTATTTCCAATTTATATCCTCCCTTTGTTCTTCTTTATTTCTCTATACAGTACATTTCATTATATGATCTCTTCCTATTGATTATTGCTTCTTGCTTTTGATACTGTTTATTCTTTACCTTTTTACTCTACTTTTTGTCATTTTTCTTGCTTGTGTATTTTTGTTCACTCTTCCATTCTTCATTTCCTTTCATATAATTCATTTTTTTCTACTTTTTTAAGATATTTAACACCTCTTTTTTTCTCTCCATCTTATTTCCATCTGTTTAAACACATCTTACATTAATTTTCTGTCAGTCATGTATTATGTACCAGGAATACATTTCTGCTCCTCTCCAGATACTCTGGAGACATTCTGGAAGGGGAGACACAGTGCTCCAACAAGACTACTGATATTTCAGTGTTTGCCTAGCATATAAGATCAGTTTTATCCAGAGATTTCTATGTGTAGATCCAGGTGAATATTATTGCCACCAATTCATTTTCAGATTTGGGAACACAGTGATAATGGTCAGGAAAAACCATCTTCCACAATGACAAACAGTAGGGGTTTGATTAAGAGCATTAGTGTCATCATTACATATTCCCGTATAGCAATCTACAAAAAAGACAGAAAGCTACAAGGAGAAAGTAGGAAGGTAGTGGTTCTTTGTTTTCCAGAAGCCCTTCAAATGTATCCATTGTCACATAAACATCACAGGGGATTTTGGGGTACTGGACCATACCTTGTCTCCAAAAGGAAAACAATCCTCATCCCCAAAACTCCACAAAAAACAGTGCTCCATTTCTGTACGATCTGAGGAAAAGTTCTTTCCTGACTGCAAATTTGTTGATCATTTTATTACCAGTAACAGGTAACAGTGACAGGACATGGGGGAATGGTATGAAGCTGTCCCAGGGGAAATTCAGGCTGGATGTCAGAAACAAGTCTTTTCACCCAGAGAGTGGTGGAGCATTGGAACAGGCTGCCCAGGGAGGTGGTCATGGCTCCAAATCTTGTGGAGTTTAACAGACACTTGGACAATGCCCTTAGTCACCTCGTGTGATCTTGGGGTTTTGCCCTGTGACTAATGGGAGTTGGACTTGATGATCCTTGTGGGTCCCTTTCAACTCGGGTTGTTCTATGTTTCTAATTTTAGTGACTGTAGAGCTCTTGTGTAGTAACTCACCTTTCAAAATTCATGTAGATAGAATCCAGAGCAAATAAGGATATAATTCTTCATTTCTTCAGTTAAATAAACATGTGCTTTAAAACATTTATACTATAATGTTCACCCTTGTTTATGTTCGTCAGTTACTTCTCAGTTACTACTGAAAACCACCAACATTTGAATTTTCTGTAGTAGAACTTGGTCTTAATTTTGCAAGAAGCCAAAGCCAATCTTTTAACTTATTCTTGAATTGTGAATTCCAGCTGCAACTAGATAACTCGGTTTTTTTGCTTGTCCTGTAATATTTTTTTAAAGAAAAGGATACTTTGTTTATAGCTTTTTAAATGTAAGACATCTAAAAATATGTGGCATGTGGCACCAAATGTCCTTGAGGACCATCTGTTAAATTGGACTGCACCTACTTAGCGTTCCTTCACAATAAACTTCATGTGTCTCCAAAGGTCAAGAACAATCTTGCTTTTAAGTGGGAGAAAAAAGAATGACATTCCATTGGTTGTAACTTCAAAATTTATTTATTTATTTAGTTTTACTTTTTATGAAATGTGTTGACATAGCTTTTGTTTACTGAGCACTTACAGTTTGAAATCACCGTTAAGGGCTCCTGCCCTTGACTTGTTTTTAGCAGTGGTGTATGTTATTCCTTATAATTCCTTTTTTCCGCATAAAATGACAGCTGTGCTATGCTGTATCAGGATGAAGGTACAGAAGCAGGAAAACTTTATTTTTTCCTACTTGTTTTTCATGCAGTGACAAGCAAGATTTGTGATGAATAGGAGAAAGACCTGACACTGACCTGCAGTCTAAATCTTCAACTTATATAATGAAAATGTATTGCAAAAATAGCAAAGTTCGTCGTCTATACACAGTATTTAATTTGTATTGAAATTAGTGATTTGCCATCTAAAATGATTTTTAAAAAACAAACCAAGCAACAACACAACAGTTAGGGAGGGAGAGGCACCATAAAATTGGCTTTAGCTTAATAGTTAAGCTGATCATGAACACGAGCAGACCAGATTCACGCTTACCTGAACAGTAAAGATGGGGTTTCTTCCATGCCTTTGAGGTGAACGGTGAAATAGTACGATGTAGTAGTTGTAGGTTTTGCATGCACTTTGCATTTCCTTAAGAAAGGAAATTAAGATTAGACACAAGAAAAAAAATACTTTGCAGTGACAGTGGTTAAGCACTGGGACAGCTTGCCTAGAGAGGCTGCAGAATCTCCATCACTAGAGGTTTTCAAAACTTAGTTGGCTGAAGTCCTGAGCAAACACTGAAGTTAGTACTACTAAGCAGAATGTTGGGCTAGGTGACCTTAAGGGGTTCCTACTAAACTATTCTGACTCTCTAACATTCAGAATCTTTACACAGACTATGGGAAATACAAGTTCAAATTCATGCTCTGTCCAAGTTAAAGGAGAGATCCGAATCAGAGGATCCCATATCACATTGAATACCAAGTCCAAAATGTGCTTTAGGGCAGTTTCTTTGTTTCTTGACCCCTACATTGCCAAAATTATTATCAGTTGAACAGCTGAAACAGAAAGGTTGTTGGAGACATCCCTTAATTAGCCCATTTCTGAATTTAATGCCTAATTCTAGTGTTCACTCAGTTGTTTTCTGCAGATTCTTTCTTCAGATAATTTTCTTCCACTACCAATCAAGTTAAAGCTCCTAAGGTGATGCAACAAATGCAACACTGGGTCCAACCCTAGCTGATGACCAGTAGCCCCACAAACTTGGGAGTGTCTAGTTGTCCATGTTCAATACACCAGGTTCTTGTTTCTCAGAAGGCGTTTATATTTACTGCAATACATCTTACACACATACACTATTTTATCTGTTTGTTTTCACTTGCAGCTTTACCCCAGGGAATCTAAAAAACAACTAAGACGCTTTATTAATTTTTCCATCTGTGGTCTTAGTGAGGTTGTTCCACCATTACTTGGAAAGGATGAGAACTGATGTCCATTTGTATAATCAGAAACAATTACTTAATTCTGTGTGATGTGCCTGGCTGTGATATTGAGGGCAGCATCATGCTTTTTATTTTCCAGCCCTGAGGTTGCTTGAAGAATCAGAGGCAGGGTTCCAGCTTGCTTTTTGTTAACATGTAGGACTACTACAGTTGCTTTCAGTCTGAGGGTAACTGGCTGCAAAGTAGGTAGAGGTAAATGCACTTTCCTGGATGGTGTAAACCAGCAGAATAACTGTGTTTTCCTGGACTCCTAGATATCTGGACCCAGCTCTGCTCTGGAAGTCAGTGCCCTATTTCATATACCCTACTTTTTGTCAGGGCTCATTAAGGGCACAGGTCACCCAAATGCTTTTTTACAGCTTCAGAGCAAGACCTGACTTGTAGCTGAACAGCTCTACTGGTAAATAGCATATCTGTGCACCTGTCTCTAAAGCAACCATGTCACCACTTTCCCCTCAGTGCATAGGTATATGGAATGCTAAAGCACAGGAAACAGGCTGCTCTCCCAGAAGAGGTAATGAGTGTCTCTTCCCAGAGGCAAGAGAAATTAAGATCTCAGCAACCAACTCTTTCTTGATCTTTCCTCTAGAGAAACTCATGCATTACCAACAGATTATGCTGGACACAGTCTAGATGACTGCAGTGGTCAGACACATCTGTTCATATATCCGTACCACTCTATACTAGTATGGATGCTAGTATTATTTGGAGAACTACAATATCAGTCTAATCCAAAGGTGCAGAAATAGGAAGTCAAATCATTTATCCTTCCTCTGCTTTGTGAAACTGTCATCTCCAAGTTGTTGACTGGAGAGTTAGCAGGTTGGAAAAGAAAATAGACTGTCTGCCTTTCCTTTCACTGATTTATGCCTCTTCACTGCAAATAAGACAGTATTTACAATCAATGTGCTTTTTAATTAGATTGTTGTAAAATATGCAATTACAGCTACTGAGACGACTTTTATGTCTGAATAGATAAATGATTTCAGGATTGCCGGTGTGATTTCATAAGGGGTAAGTTGGTTTACAAAATCTACATTTATGTGTTTGTTTTTTCATAATCAAGAATGCCTTCAAAGCTACATTCTTCATATTACCTGATGATTTTGCTCTGTTTTTAGTGTTAGTCTTTTAAAAGTCTTTAATAATTCCAAAGAAGCAAAAAAACCAAAGCAACATTTTCTCAGTCTTTCATAAATAAAATGATTTAGGCATTTTCCTTTGGTATGTGACTCACTGAATTACATGTTACACTAGAGATAAGATTGAAATTGTAAGAACAATTTACTCATACTGCATGCAACCATGTAGTTGACTTGCTTTTGACAAAAGCAAGTAAAAAATATTTCCCGTGTCTGTTTGTAATCTGTTAGCAAACTGCATGTCTATGTTGCTTGAAATTTAAGTGGCATAGTGTTTCCTATCAGTTTCTGAGCTCATGCTTCATCTTCACCTGTTACCTTTTATAGCCAAAACAGATGTTTTGTACATAATGAAGATGATAAAATATTTACTGTAAGTCAAGAAGAAAATTGACTTGTTCTACACAAAACAACTATGTAGATGAGCTTTCCTTCAACTTATCTTCTTATCTGTTTCCTTCCTTTTCTTCTTCCCTTCCAAATCATCATATGAAAAACATGTGAAAAATAAGAGCAGAGTTAAAGACAGTGGTGGATTTTGTAGATAGTCATTGCACAGGTGTGAGGAAAGGAAGACTTCTGGCTTTCTCTCTGACACACAGAACTAGGACTTGCTATGTCTATATCCATAACAAGGTGCTGTTGCAGAGGCGTGCAAGCCTACTACCTCTGCACTATAGGATGCTATAAAGCCTCTAGTGCTTAACTCCTGTAGCATTGAGGTTATACTGAATGCCATACTTCATGAATTTGACTACATCACTTAATAAGAAAGGCCAGTACAAAAGCTAATACTGAATTTCTAAGCTGTGTGATCCACATCAAACACTTAGTATTTCTTTAATCAGAGACTGAGCTATCAAAAGAACAGGAAAAACACACAATGGAACCACCTGAAATGCGAAGAAGATTGTGGTGTGGTACTACTCAAAGGCAGCTTGTGTTCATTTTTCTTTATCTCTTTGCTAGCTCCCTCAGCACAGGCAGAGCCTGCCTGCATGCATCCCCTCAAAGGATCTTTTTTGTGCCCAATGCTTCAAAATCTAGGGAGCCTCTCAGGTTTGCTAGTAAGTGTGAGAACTGACCTGGCTTCTATCCTTTATGCACAGCTGCTCTAGAGTAAGAGCACAGTGAAGTACAGTACAGAAGCACCTGAATGGGGACTAATAAATCCAACAGAACGCAATTTAACTGCATACCACTGCTTGTCTCCGTATGTATTTTTTGATACTTTTATTTCAAAGAGCTCAAGATAGCAAATTTGCAATGAATATGACTAACTTGGGTCTTTGGGTTTGATTTGCTAAGGTTCTGCAAAGTGCAGAAGTGATTAACCTTTTTCTGTACATGAGGTGGTCTGGGAACAGCAGAGTATGTTATTTTTCAACATAGCTGCCCTAAGAAGCCCAGTAAATCTGAACTGCCTCTGCACTGAGACAGTTCTGAGTCTTCCTATCCAGGGCATGATTAATCCACCTGGATTTGATTATAAATGGTTAATCCTCTTGGATAAACCACAGATGATGGGGACTGACTAAGCCCCTACTGCATAAAAATATCATTATTCATTGACTGTAATAGCAGCTCATGTGATCTAAAATAGAAAAGTCTGGTTTTTATGACTGTTTTTATCTCAACTGAAGATTACATTTGGAAGGATTTTTAAAAGTGGATTTTAAAAGATTTATTTAAAATAATCTCTACAGCTCAATGGGATTTCAAATTGTATTAATTTATTTCAAAATGCACTTTTAAAAGTACTTTTAAACAGTATGTTTTTTTTCTTCCCTTGTAGTATGAAAATTTACCTTTCAATTTGTATCATACCATTGGCCTAATATTAGATGATAGGTATTTAATTTTCACATTCGTTAATATTGAATCATAATGCTTTAAATGCCATTAGTGTTAGTCCTATACATAAATATCCACAAATTATCAGAAAACCCCCAAGTACCAGATTCTGACCTGAGCCTTGGTGTTTTCTTTCTGATGGAATTAGAAATGGGTTGGGTTGGAAGGGACCTCTGGAGGTCATCTAGTCCAACCCCCCTGCAGTGGGCAGGGACATCCAAAACTAGATCAGGTTGCCCAGCGCCCTGTCAAGCCTGTTTTTATATCACTTTTCACACAGAACAAGAAATTCTTTAAAATAACTAAAATATTGAGGTAAAGGACATTTATATTGTTTTAGTATTTCTGTTATTACTTGATGAAAACTAGTGAAAATGTTTAGAACGAAGGTGTTCTTATGCTGGTTTTTGGTGATTATCCTCTTGTGAGGTTAGAAATATTTCTAAAATTAATTTAAAGATGATGGAAGTTGAAATACAATATAGGAAAGAGCGTGCTGTGTGTCCTCTAAAATCAGATGTCTTGAAGTATTTCTTCCTAATGTATTAAATGAGTGTTCCTTACACTTCTGAATGTGTTCTTTCTGATTTCTACTAGGTCTATAAATTTTGTTCTTTCTTCTCTGATTTCATAATGAAATGAGAGCTATGGATCATTGAACGTATTACAAAGCTTGTAAGGGGGTGGAATTTAGATCTGAGATGGATAATGGTGTGGGGAGAGGTGAGTGTTGTGTGGATAGCACTAAGATATTTACATTAAATTAATTCTGTGTCCTCTGACTGATAAGGGGGTCACCCCAGTTCAAAATTGTTTGTTTAGGTGTTTTTTTTTTCTTTTATTCTTGTTATTTGGAAGAATGAAAATCCCTTTCTAAGTTGGGTCAGAAATATAATTGAGAAGCAAGATACTAGACAGTAAATCAAATGCATTTTTTCTGAATGAGCTCATCCATAGTGACAACAGTCAGAAAATGGCTTTCTTCATATGGATTTTAGTTCAGAAAATAAGGGAGTATTTGGATAATACTTTATGAAAACACATTTGGATGATCAAGAGTATCAGATCAGACAGAATAATGAGTTATATTTTATACCTCTTTCATATTTTCCAACTAAGAAGAAATACAATGCTATACAATAGTATTGTATAAGAGCTGCTGCAGAGAGTCCAGCACAGGGCCACTAAGATTATTAAAGGAGTGGAGCATCTGCCCTATGAGGACAGGCTGAGAGAGCTGGGTCTCTTCAGCCTGGAAAAGAGGAGACTGAGAGGAGACCTCATTAGTGTTTACAAATATGTTAAGGGCGAGTGTCAGGAGGAGAGAGCTAGGCTCTTCTCAATGTCATCCAATGTAAGGACAAGAGGGAATGGGAGCTAATTGGACCACAGGAGGTTTAGTATTCACCTGAGGAAGAACTTTTTTACAGTAAGGGTGCCAGAGGACTGGAACAGGCTTCCCAGGAGGGCTGTTGAGTCTCCTTCTCTGGAGACATTCAAGACCCGCCTGGACGCATTCCTGTGTGAGCTCGTCTAGGTGATCCTGCTCTGGCAGGGGGGTTGGTCTAGATGATCTTTCTAGGTTCCTTCAAACCCCTAACATTCTATGATTCTATGAATCAGGCCAGACAAAATTATGGGAGTCCTAGCCTGCCAGTTGTTTGGTTTTTGTTTTTTTTATTGAAGAGCAAGATAATTACTCTGTCTTAATGTTTAAAATAACTTAAAGGGCAACCAGGTTGTTAATAGTTTAGCTTCCTCCTGTGTAGGCAGCAAACAGTCTATCCAATTTCAAAGTATTTGAAAGACTTTCTCCCGTCTCACATATTTGTTGTATAAGATTTTTCTAATGCTTCCTCTATAAGCAGGTATCTCCATGCCATTAGTATGATTTTTCTGCTCAACATCTGTTACACTCTGATACAGACCCATTGTTTTTAATGAGCTATTTCAATATTTAAGTAAAATTAAATTAATAAGTGTAATAAATAAAAACAATATATTTTATGTAACAATATATTATTATATACAACAGTATAAATACATACAGTAGTTTTACTCTGATACAGGCCATGAGAATGATGCCTAAGTCTTTTTTTCTTCCCTGTGTACTTTCCCTGTTACAAAAGTACACTAGAAGCACAATGAACCCACAAACCATTTACCTCAAAGCAACCCTTCACTTTCTATCACATTACTAGTTCCTTATTTTCTAGCCATGGAAAGAGGATTGCAGAGGGAGCAAACTGCAGCTGACCATGCTCAAAAACCTTCCATGCCTTATTGGTGCTGCCTGATGGTGGGAGCCCTCTGCCTGGGACACTGGATTGCACCTCTTGTGGTTCAAGGAGGGGCTATATTGCTGCTGGACTGAGTTGTGTGGCCTTTGTGGGCAGAAATGAGGCTGATGGCTTGTTCCAAGCTCGCTGCTGCTCTCAGGCTAAGAGTGAGCAGGTATGGGACTCCTGGCTCTGGCCACGGATGAATATTTCACAGTAAAAAATTTATATGGTTGGAAAGGTTGACATGGTTTTCAAATAGCATTCCATTACTTGAACTTTGGACACTTGGCAGTATTTGTCATGCCATCTGTCATTATTAGCGTCTTACCAAATTCTGCTAAAATTCTAAGCCACCACTGAAATTTTTTGGTTCTCAGTACTTTTATAAAACTTTGCTTCATCCCTTTTTCCATACCTTCTCAATTTTTTTATGCTTTAAAATACTTAATTCCTATCAATTTTCCTCTTTTTCTTCATTTCAATTTACAGTGTATGCCTAGTGCATTTCTAGCTGCTGCTGTTCATTAGTTTGTTACTGAACCAGAAGACATTCAGTTTATCCCTTCTTGGTTGTGGAACTATGACTGATTAGATCAGCCACCTAACTATCCCAAGCTAAATAGTTTATATTCAGCTTCACACACTTTTTACTATTTACATTTTCTTTTCCAGTTGATTTTATTTCCAGCCTTCCCAAGCCTTGAGCATGCAAATGTGTTTTACATAATTATAAGAAATGGTTGTCTATTTCTCTGCAATGATTACAATCAATTCGTGACTGCTGGGCTCTTGGAAGACACTTATCCTTGGATTAACCAATGGTTATCTTTGTCTCATAGAAGGGGAGTAATCAAGAAATATCCTATTCTGTATGCACTCTCTTTTTTGGATGTTATCTGTAATTCATAGAAGCTCTAAGGATATTTTACTTCAGCTTCTGTGAGATGCCCATAATGTCTCATGCCTCCCCACATTTGAAACTTTCCACAAAGTTTGACTGCATTTGAGATTAACTCTTTCACTGCAGTTTGAATATGGTTAATTCAAAGAAACACAGACATGCTAGCTCCCCTATTACTTATTAGTTAGCACACTGACCCCTTGCACCATGCATGTGTTCACTACTTTTGTTTACCCAAACAGTGATTTTAATCATCACACGAGTTGACCTATGGACTTTCATGGGACATCATTATACCAAGGGGAATTTTGAGCTTATGTCTAGGTAGTGACTCATCACAGTGTCATATAAGGATCTTTCTTTCTGAAATTATATTAGTTTTGTTTGAGAGGGGATGAGTTGATGCTTCTCTGTTCTGCTAGGCTATAGAGCACACTTCTGTGCTCTATGTACAACAGATGTCTGCTATAGGCATCAGAATTTTAGTCAGTTATGACTTAATTGCCCTTGTGGACTAAAGCTTCAATTTCTTGCTGCCATATGTTCAGAGATGGGCTCACTAGAAAGGAGAAGAGTGGTCAGTAAGTAAGTACATTTTGGTGCCTTCCACCCTCGCTTCAGAAATAGCATTTAACTCAAGCACTTGCACCATATAGTGCAACTGTGGTCCTGCAGCCTTCTTTGTGTAAATGGCGTAATGCCAGGCTTTGCATCTCCTTCTATGTGGTATTTAGACATTTTCAGAACATATGCCCATAACTGAACTTAAAAAGTCCTCTGGGAACACAGGTAATCTGAAGCCCAGAGCTAGCAGTTTATTACCAATGTTATTTCCATTTAAATTAAAACAATTAGTGCAAAATAAAATTGAAGTAAATAAGTAACAAAGTAGCTACCCAAAGTATAAGTATATAGTAAAAAATTCATTGCTTGTGAGAGATTGATTCTTTTCTATATAATCCTGCTAAAACTTTGAGTGATTTGTCACAGTTTACCTAAAAGACTAGTATTTGTCCTGTGTGTTCTTGAAGCCTACATTACTGCGTGTTTCATGGTGTATCAGCAAAGGTTTTTAGGACCATATAGGGATGTCCATGGTATAAGATGATAATATTGCTACAATACATTCCAAATCAACATGTAATAATGTGTTTGTCAATTGATTTGGGATTACAATAGGGGATTTTTAAACAACTTAATCTCGACTTTCTTTCAGTTCCTCTGTTATAAGCAATTTAGTTATATATTTTCTTATGAAAGCACTATTTAAATTGCCAGACTTTTATATATGAATTGAAACATTACTATGAGTGCTTAATGGCAGGGGAAAATGCTGAGTTGTTTTAGTCAGTGTTAGTGATTTTATGATATTGCACACTCAGCTTCTTGTGTTTTCTGTTTCAGATTAAATGAAATAATACACACAATAAAGCTATTGAATGAGAAAAGTAAATGTCCTTACAGCAATGTTTAATTCTTTCCTGACTTATGAGATAAGAAATGGTAAATATAATACATACATTAAACTATGGTGGGAGAAATTTTGCCAACATTTAATTTTAAGTTTACTTGATGGATATATACAAATCATATTGTAATGTAAAGAAAATTTAATATAAGGACATTTTCCCTTAAAACTGGTTTTCACCTATGGACTTGAACTCTGAATGAAATAATCTATGATAAATGATTGAGTTCTCCCTCTAAAATTTCATTTATAGTACAAGATGGTGTGTTCATGAGCATGGGTAGGGGTTTTGATACAGCCTTAAGAGCCCAGATGTGCTTTTCAGTTTAAGAAAACCCTCAGCGATTCCATTCAGTATAGGTATGAAAACATCTATCATTTAGTTTTCCTTTATGTAGTGATAATGTTGACAAAAAGTATGTTGAGACTTTTGCAATGGTTAACAAGTGGTGAGTGTTACAGCGATCAGTGTTACAGTACTGAGTGAATAAAAATATGCAAAAGTTTGTTATTCTCTAAAGGAAGAGTTGTAAGACACAAACTAGAAATGAGTATTCAGTATTCATAGCCTCATGTAGCTGTCCACCGAGGAGAAAATCTAAAGCAGCTGAGATACCAGGCTTGAAATATGCAGATCCTACAAATATAAGAATAATAATGGGAAAATATGACTTTTTAGGTTGTAAGAACTCTTATGAGGAAAAGATAACAAGGACCATCTACAAGAGCTTATTGTAGAAAGAGGATGAAAAAATGTTTAAGATTAATCCACTTGTTACATTTTTTAATTATCTCTATATTTACTTTTTACAAAAATTTAGAAAAACTAATATATGGGAAAACAGTAGTTTTTAAAAGGATTGGATGAAGAATCAATTAAGCTTTCAGGATGTGCATTCTATTTTAATTAAAGGAAGTTTTTCTGATCAGATTTGTGACACTAGTGAAGCTGAGTACCTTCAAAAAGTTCAGGTTATCATGAAGGAAATGGTAAATGGTTGTTGCTAAAATTAAAAGTCTTCAACTCTGTATTCTTTTGTACTCTAGTACATCTAGTGAAATATTTTTCTTGCTAATAATGTAAGTCCAAATCTATCAATCATGCATAGTGCTGAAATCAATAGAAATTTCACCTGTAATAGACTACGAGATTACAAGATCTGGCCCACAATACCTGTGGCCTTTTATCAACTCAAAATGCTATGTAGTTGTCCTGGATGAAAAGCTGTGCATTTTCACCAATGATGAAGGAATCTCTCATTAGTAGGGGTAAATATCTATATGAAAATTGTAATGATGAGATTTGAATCATTGATTCTGTGTGATTCTGTGAATCCTATCAAAGAGCAATTCTTCCCTCACACTAAAAATTGGAGGTCAACAGCCCTTTTTACAGGTTTGCTTTTAATAATATCCTATTGCAAAACAGACAATTGAAGTCATTAATTTTCTTATTAAAATTGGTTTGATAGATTCAGATAGCAGAAAACCATAACCCAATCTTCATTTGTTTTGAATTATTCAAAAGGAAAGAGGGTGCTCCTGTCTTCTGAGTCTGGCATAAAGGCAATGAAAAAGTACTATTTAGTTCAAAATGGTATTGAGACTGATTTATACTATCAAATAAAGTGTGCTTCTCATTTATTTTTGCTTAGATTTTAATATACATCATGAACACAGCTCAGTTTGTATCTGCATGGATACATTTCAACAAAACAGGCATTTCTGCAAAGTTGTCAGAAAAACAAACCTGTTACCACAGAAAAGTACATTCAGCACTCCGAATGCTTTATTGTAATGAATTTATTTTGCTGTCCTTATCCCAGGCAGTGAGACAGATGATAGTGGTCTATAATTTGCAGAGTAGTAGCCCTGATAGGATGATAGAGTACTATATCTCCTCATTATGCCAGCAGAGCTTCTTTGCATCTTTTCTCTTCTCTGTTTATTGCTTTCCCTTGGCATCATCAGTCACCAGGCAATACAGTTTACAAACCCTCTTTTCGCTGGCAGAAAATAAACTGCTTTGCCAATGATTTGAAATCTATCAAATTCCTACTAAGCTGCATCTTGAAACCCCTATTCAAGCTCTTGTTTGATGCTGATCCATAGTTTAGATAACATTTTACTTCTAAGAGATAGATTCTTTCCCTTCTCCATTGTTGCTCAGAGCAAGATGCATTTCCTTTGATCTTTCTGCAGGCAAAAGCTGACCAACTTCCAAGAGCTGTAGAGACTAAATAATTTATCTTTGGACCTTTTATGGTTTTGTTACAAACCCCATGTAGAAAGCTTTATGGAGGGAGGGAAAAGCAATATTTGTCATTCTGGGTAACTAAATAAGAATAACACCCAACACAGTAAAAAACTAGCAAAACTTCATTGTTGAAAAGAAAACATAAATCAGAAAGGTGACAGGCACAGGTCTAAAACCAGAAACAAACAATATGCAGTGTTTATCTGCTTGGTGCTATCCACATAAAGTCGTTTAGCCTATAAAGCTATGTTTGAATGGCTTGGTATAATCCACAAGCAAATCGGTTGGCTGCAAATGACTGCAGCTGCTGAATGGTGAATTAGGTACCTGCATATATAATCTAAAAAAAAAAAAAAGTAAATTTGGATTACAAATCTGAGCAAAAGGAAAAGTACACACTCTGGAACAGCTTTCCATAAATAATCCAACTATCTTACAGAGTTGGTGTGACCGTAACATGACTAGAGACAATAGAATGGAGTAGTAAAGAGGACTTAGAGAGGATAAAGCGTGAAAGGGAAGTGGAGTTTATCAGTGACATACATATATACATTTTAAACTACTCGGGTAAAGTCTTGAAAACCAACCAGTAACTATAATTATTGAGAGCTCTGGAATTGCAGGCTGAGAATAATGAAAAACTCTTTTACTCTGTAAATCCACTACATATCTTAATATGTGTTTAAACAATTTGAAGTATGATGAATATTAGTTTGGCCTTTTTTTCTGTGGTAGCCCTCATAAGATGATGAGACTGAAGCTGCTGCTAGATTTTAAGTTTCAAGGTAAGTATGGAAAGAAAACATTTTTTTCTTCCAGTATTCTGACCTGTTCTAAACTCCTGTTAACTGGATTTACCGTTTATAGCCCACACAGCGGTGATAGCAATGATAAAAATCTTCTTCGCAATGAAGCTAAAGGAATGTAATGAGTATTTTCCAAGAGTTTTGCTCTGCACAAACTTCTTGTAGGTGTCAATAATTATTTGCCAATTATAACTGGAAATAAAAATGAGCCTAAAGCAGCCAGGAGTAATAGTTTCAACACCCTAAGCAGTATTTCTTCAGTTTGTAGTAGATTATATGTGTGTCCCATGCTGCTTTCCTTTACCTGTCTACACTAGTAATGCTGGGATTGCAATATATCCCAAAGGATAGGGTGATAGGCAACATAGACTGTTTTCAGATGTATCAAACTGTTCAGTATCAATCTAGGTGACATATCATATGTCACCCCTGTACAGAACTATTTTAAGCTGATGTAAACCATTTCAGTCTGCAGAAGACTAAGCTGGGCGGTGCTGCAGGCTCAGTACAGGAGACTACAGTGCTGTCAATGCCAGAGCCCTGGAAACACAAGTCAGGAGGGACATCTGTGGATCCCATGGGTCCTACCTGTCTGAAGTGGGGCAAAAGCAAAATGAACTTGATTCCAAATCTGAATGTAAAAGTGTCTCAGGATGTCCTGATTTGAGTTGACCTTAAGCTGCAAAACAAGATATTTCATTCCATACATGCCGTATCAGAGGGTTAGGCCATGAAAAGTTCACATCGAGCTTGGGCCTAGGGGTCTCTTACATAGAGCCTAAGACCCAAGCAAGGCAAGTGCATGATTAAGCTATTTAGCACTTAATTAATAGCAAATACAAAAAAGAAGAGGTTTGGGCTTCTACCTTCCTTGAGGGCTGAGCATGTGAGCTATGTGACATGGTGGACTGGTAATGCTCCTTGTGAGGACCAAAAGCCCAGCCCTGCTGTTGCAGGACTCAGTCCATTAGAGCTCTTGCTAGAAACAGCCATCTATTATGGGATATTGCAGTCTCATCACCATAGCAAGGTCACTGCAACTTCCTTTGCTCTCACTCCAAGAGTTCCTGAATCCAGTTTCAGGATGCAGGCCCTGAATCCGATTCCTGTCTACTGCTGAGTCCTTCGGCCACAGTATCAGTAGTTTTCATGTAGTTGTCATCAAGGGGGGTTTGCATGTGGTATTAGTTTTGTATATAATTGTATATATATTTCATTTTATTGTTATTATTTTCATTAGTTTAAGTTTTCATTTCCAATCCACGAATGTCTCTCTTTCTGTATTAATTCCTTTTTTTCCTTCTTGGAGTGGGAGGAAAAGGGGGTAATAGAGATCATGTGTCACTGGATTAGTGGTCAGCCTAGCCCTAACCCTTGACACAGGAGCAGTGAACTGTTCAACTGTCTCACCAGTCTGGGTTGTCTAGACATTTCAGACCTGCTGTAGATTCAGAAGAGATTTGATATAGCCACCCCCACCTCAACTACTTCATCTGGTTAGCTTTTCAGAAATGTCTTAGCAACCAGAAATTTTAGTCTTTATCTTTCTTTCTCCTTTGCAGAAGGAAAGACTTGTCAGAGAATCTGTCCCTCAGAGTAGTAAAATTCAGGATGAGAAACACATTTACTGTAAAAACTTGGAGGTTCTATAGTCTTTTCAAAGTAACAAAGTAGGGAAGTGTGTTTTACTTTTGGTAAATTTGATTAAGTGCCATATAATATGTCTCTCATTGCTTTCTGTTTTAGTGATTGTATTGTCACAGCTGTCACAGATCAAGCTATCCAACTGTCTAAAGTCTTTGTTTTAACAAATGAGTTTGCACTTTGGCAGCATCCTCAGGCAGTGAGTTGGTAGATTTTTAAATTACTGCTTGGATACTTCTGAGAGTGCCTGCTGACATCCATTCAATTTGCCTTTTTATCTTTCTGTGGGCACAGTAATTTTTACTGATTTTTGGTTTTTGCTCATTTTTGAGGAAATTATGCAGCCACTTTTTGGCTTTCTCTGTACTTCCAACTCTTTCCAAGATCAGCAACTCTTCAGATGCCTTCCTTTCTGGAAATAAATGTTTGAAAGTTATTCAGGGCTGGAAGAAAGCACCCATGTCACCAAGTCCAGCACCCAGTCAGACCACTATTATGGATGCTGAGTTTAGCACATACATTCTACCACATATCAGTCAAAGCTCCTAAAAACAATGTTACACTGCAACTACTAAAATTAGACATTGTAAATCTGCAGGTTTGCATAATTTGTTGCATAGAGTTTGTAAACAGAGGTGACCAAAGTTTATTAAAAAGTTTTATTAATTTTTATATGAAAAGAACCCACCAGGTAGGCATCACTTTAGTATTTGCTATCAGTGAATGATTAATATTAATTTCAAAATGTTTTAAATAATTCTATGTTCAATTAAATTTACCTAAATCCTTCTTTATTTTAAAATGTGCATTCTTTTAAAAGCAACATTTTTTAAGTGATTTTTTTCCCCAAACAACTTTTCCCTCTTAACTTCTCATTTTCAGGAATGTTCTATGGGTTTGTAAAGAATACAGGCATTTACCTCTATGAACTAATATGTGTAGGAGATATACATATATATATATATATTTAGTTAATGCTGCTGGAATGCTGGAGAAGTTACTTTATTTGTTTTAGATTGTAAAAAAATTTTTTCAATAGCAGTTCTAATTCTAAGGAAATATCTGATTTTTACAGGCAGAGGTGACAGCTCTGCAGAAGACACAGATGTGTACAACCATCAGATATCCCTGAACAATCTTTTGTCTGTTTTCCACATTCATTCTGACTTTTTATGGAGGAACAGTTGTGTTGCTAGATTCCTTTGAATCGAAGGGAGAGTCAGAGTCAACATCCTTCCTTCGCAGGGAAGTCTTTGTAGGATTTCTTTGAGTATTTTTTTTTCCTCATCAAACTCCTTTATCAAATGAATGAGTTTCTGTGCTCAGTGACCTCCTAAAAGTAACTCGTATTTCACTGGAATACACATTGGAGTCTTTACACAACTATTACTTTATGCATATTTAGTTCTTGTAGAGGTAAGAAGGAAAATTATTTTCTCCTTAAATGAGCAAAGATTGGGTGGGGCAAAAAAAAAAAAAAAGATTAGCTTCAGGATCTAAGTTACAAGATGCTAAGTCTCAGAAGCGTAGTAAGTTCTTTACAAATAAATAACTGCAGTCTCACTTCTTCAAAGATTTTATTCTGATTAAGACATAACAAAGATATTTAGATCTAAAGAACTTGTAACATCCACAATGTTGAATTACCAGTGTTCAGTCATATCTGTCTTAATGGATGTAAAACACCACCTGTAATTTTAACACAGAAGTGTAATTTGGCAGCAGTCTACACAGTGCTAATAGTTGCAGAGGTTGCAAAGTCATGGAGTACTAGTATCTTTAATTATTTAGGACATTACATTTTAGCCTGCTGTGGCTATAGAAACAGCTTTAACTGCTTTGGAATCTCTGTAGTATAGTATTTGTTGCCCTACTGTTCAGCATCTGTTTTTCATTCAACATATCCCTGTGACTGCAGTGAAAAATCTATATTAAAACTTCAGCTACAAATTTCTGGCTAAACTTACATAGAATATCCTTCCCTGCTTTTAGTTCTAATGTCTGTTAAATGCATAAATTTTAGCAATATTGAATATATTACATGTAATAAGACCTAACTAGTATTACTAAGCTTTCTGTTCTTCAGAAATGAATCCTAGCACAGCAGGAAGGCCTGCAGATTCCTGAGTCACCTCAATGGTTTCACATGAAAAATGAGAATAAGTAAGAAACTGCTAATTATTTTCAGACACCAGGCAGACCTGCTTTAGGAAATAATAATTGCATATATTGAATCATATGTATAACTGGTTTCCTCTAATGACAGTACTGCTGAGTTATGTGATTAATAATCTGAAATAAATTTTTTCTCCTCCATCTTATGTAAGAAAACCTTTTGTAAACTTGAATTTAGCATTTCCTGAGTACATCTATATATACATCAGCCTCTGAAGCTTCTTTTACATAATACTGAATCTTCTAACAGACTTTTAATTTTTTTTCTAATTGTGATTAAAATTTAGATTTTAATCAGTTCCTAATCACCACTAGAATGACTGTTAGAATTAAGGACTCTTTGCATGTGTTGAACCTTCCAGCGTGACATTTGAAATGGTAGTTTAATATCCATACAAGCTTTGGAAGTTTCTTCCTCTTTTATTCTTTCCTCATATGAAACACATACCTTTCAAAGGTATTCCTTCCAGGAGACTAGTATTCTTCATCACATCTTCCTATCACTCTCTGAAAACTATAGAGCTCTTCCTCATAGTAATCCACTCTAGACTATTTAATCTAGCAGTTATAAAGCTGAATATTAAGGGGGAGGTTGGGAAGTGGAAGACCATCATTGTGCTTTTCTGATGATATGCTTTTCTTTCTGAGTGTCTCATCATGGTCTGTTGTGTGTCTGGAAAGTTCAAGCTGTGTTGAAATACCTTCCATATTACTCATTTGCTCCTTTTATTCTACAGTGCTCTTACTCCCAGTCTTCTGTCACCAGTCTCATCTCATTCCATATTCTCAGCGTATGATGAAGACAACCACAAATTTGAATTAATAACCATAACAAGTCTAGCAATGAATGGGTAAATGACCAAAAGCTATGGAAAAGACCATGTGAAGAAAGTTTGTCTGCTTGTCAGTGAACACAATCTGATCTTACCCATAAATGTCCCTGAATATGACATTTCCATTCACTCAAATTCTGAGTGATATGGTAGTAAAGTCTAGTCAAGTTTCCATTTTTTTAATCCAACATACATCAAAATATTAGAAGACTATAAATGGAAACTTCTAAAGTTCCTTCACAAAATCTCTAGTCCTTCAGAACATGTATTAAAAAATAAATAATTTTGTGTTTTATCCATTTCTGATGTTACGGTCTTCTATTTCCACATCAGTTATTTTGTCTTACTGTGCTGTTTTAGCAATGCTATATTTTTGTGTGTGGACAGATATAAATTCTTATAAAAACAGCAATGAAGTCTTCCTTGGATCTGCTCTAATCTCTTCCATTAATGTTCTGAATGTTCAGAAGGATTTTTGTTATACTTTGTTTCCAAAGTCAATAGGAAACATTTTGTAAAAATGCTTTTTTTTTTTTTTGCATTTTTTATGCTATATTTCTGATTTACATGCTGGATCGTGTTGGGCAAAAAGATAAATTAATGGGAACAATAGCTCCTCATAAATCTTATCCATAAATAAATACAATAATAACAAAAAAAACCACCCCAAAATGAAGCTTCAAATATAAATACATAAGGGTGTATCTTAATTATCTTTTCTAAGTGAGGAAAGTAATATGATAATGTCATTATCCCAGTAATGTTAACCTGTCTCTCCTCTGTGTGCTTGACGTCTTCCTTGCTAAATGTTCTGGTATTCCTATAGCACACAGATGGGGAACAGCCCTACAGGACCTGTGCAGACTTTTAACACAAAGTAGGCTTTTCCTGTGGAAAAACTGACACTTGCTCTGGAGTGATGTTCTGTACTTCTAGCTTTTAAACTGAATTGTCATCAGGCACTAATTAACATGCCTACTTTATATGCTAATCATTAGATGTCCCCTAATAAATGACTGACAAGCCAAATCTCATCAGTGATCTGTCAAAATGTAAAATGATTAATTCTCAAAATGTGGAAGTTACTGTCATAAGACTTGCCAGTTTGAGTTCATTTGTTTACTTGGTGTGGCTGGCAAAACCTATTTTTGTTTAAAATCACGCTCCTGGGATTATCTGCCTGGTTCGTTTTGCTTTCAGAATGGTTTTCTACTCCATGATGGAATCAAATACTTCATACCAAATTGGTAGAGGAGAAGATAAACAAGCCTTCTGGGAAAGCCACCATTTTCCCACTCTATTCTAGTACCTTTCTCTTGTCTGCATAAGTGTGTGATTTATCCTTTAATTAATACCACTCACAGAGACCCATTTCAGAAGCCAGAGAAGGCTTAGACATTAGACTGACTTCTGATTTCAAAGCTTACTGGAATCTAAGATTTTACACTGATTCAAGTAATTTTGAATCAAACCTTTGTCTATGGTGTTTTGTGAGTGTGGTTTTTAGATCTTAAGATCTTCTCTTGTATAAGGTAGAAATGACGATAATTGCTCTGCGCTCCAGAGTGATCCAAAACTCATGCTGTGCAGAGTCCAAGCAGAAGCCAGAGAACAAACTATCAGCTGGGCAGTAGAGTTGATTTTGAGTCTAGTACATGAGATCATTCCNTATAAATACATAAGGGTGTATCTTAATTATCTTTTCTAAGTGAGGAAAGTAATATGATAATGTCATTATCCCAGTAATGTTAACCTGTCTCTCCTCTGTGTGCTTGACGTCTTCCTTGCTAAATGTTCTGGTATTCCTATAGCACACAGATGGGGAACAGCCCTACAGGACCTGTGCAGACTTTTAACACAAAGTAGGCTTTTCCTGTGGAAAAACTGACACTTGCTCTGGAGTGATGTTCTGTACTTCTAGCTTTTAAACTGAATTGTCATCAGGCACTAATTAACATGCCTACTTTATATGCTAATCATTAGATGTCCCCTAATAAATGACTGACAAGCCAAATCTCATCAGTGATCTGTCAAAATGTAAAATGATTAATTCTCAAAATGTGGAAGTTACTGTCATAAGACTTGCCAGTTTGAGTTCATTTGTTTACTTGGTGTGGCTGGCAAAACCTATTTTTGTTTAAAATCACGCTCCTGGGATTATCTGCCTGGTTCGTTTTGCTTTCAGAATGGTTTTCTACTCCATGATGGAATCAAATACTTCATACCAAATTGGTAGAGGAGAAGATAAACAAGCCTTCTGGGAAAGCCACCATTTTCCCACTCTATTCTAGTACCTTTCTCTTGTCTGCATAAGTGTGTGATTTATCCTTTAATTAATACCACTCACAGAGACCCATTTCAGAAGCCAGAGAAGGCTTAGACATTAGACTGACTTCTGATTTCAAAGCTTACTGGAATCTAAGATTTTACACTGATTCAAGTAATTTTGAATCAAACCTTTGTCTATGGTGTTTTGTGAGTGTGGTTTTTAGATCTTAAGATCTTCTCTTGTATAAGGTAGAAATGACGATAATTGCTCTGCGCTCCAGAGTGATCCAAAACTCATGCTGTGCAGAGTCCAAGCAGAAGCCAGAGAACAAACTATCAGCTGGGCAGTAGAGTTGATTTTGAGTCTAGTACATGAGATCATTCCCTAATCTTCCTTTATCATAGACATATCTCTTATAGACACATACAGTTGTATCTACAATAGCATCAGTGTATCAACATGCTGTCAGGCACAGTCTGAAAATCACTTGGGGTCTCCTATGGCCCCTGGTGCGATAACTGTGCCAATAGCAGAGGGAGCATTAAACTCATTGCCCACGGGAAAGTGTGGGGAGTGATACCCATGTTCCTATAATCCTTGTATGGGTAGGATGTGCTCATTAGCCTTCTGGCAGTCATCCTAGGAGAAGGACAACTCTGATTCCAAACCTGGGCAGATGGAGCTCGTTTAGCCCTGGAAGGCCTTCCATCTAAGAGAAGGACACTCTAATAAAACCTGTGTCCTAAGGGCTTGGCTGCCAGCGTCCAAGCTTGCTAGGCCCTGGCAGATGAACCTTAGGACTAAAGGGTGGGTCCAGCTCTGTGCATGCTGTCTCTCACCTAAAGAAAATCCACTGCGCAGGCTCGAGGGTGCTATCCGCTATCCTCTTTTTATCAGCACGCTTGGAAAAGGCGTGGAGCATGGGAGCATGTGGAGCGTGGGTGGAGCCCTCCCTGGATCTTCATTCGCGAAGCCTAGCCATACATATACATACATCAACATGCTGTATTCCCAGAGAATGGATATAGATTTTACAAGTCATATTGCACTTAATGTGCTCTTAGATGGAACAAGGATGCCAAAACAGAATTAAATACCTTGCATTTCCTCATCCTACTTTTGCCTGACAAAAATGCATCAGTGGGAGACTAAGCATAAGGTATTAAGTACTTGGCAAAAGGAGCACTTAATGTAATAATCTTGTTAAGACATAATATCTTGGGGTTTTTTGAGTTTATTAGATTCTCTTCCATTCTTTGTACCAGGTTTTCTGGTGGTGATCCTGCACTTGGAACTAAAAGGAGAAGGTCGTATACATGTTTCAAGAGCTATGAGCAGGCTATTTCAGCTCAACATGTGTTTTCACCATACACGTTTCCTGCAATGTTTAGATCCAATCTGCAGCTACTCAGACTGACAATTGATGTGGCAGAGAAAGTGCAGATTTCTGTTACATATTTTTCTTATGCTTCAAATAGTTGCTGCTACATAGAACTAAGTCCTGAAACTATTATTATTTATTCTGTTAGAAGACCATTTATTTCTGAAAGACGTTTACATGAAGTTTTGGTGGTAGCTGGAATTTATTACTAAAGTCTAGCATCATCATTTAATAACAGATCCTCTTGTATGATATCTGGCCTAGATTAATCCTACCTGGCTGAAGGTACCCACATTATGAACTTCATTGTTTTGGATTCCTTCTGTAATCACTTAATGCGTGGGTTATCCTATGGAATTGCTTATCTTTCCCTAATAGCTTAAAGGGAATTTAGGATGACAAGGCTTCTAAATTAGTCCCTGAAACAGGAGACTAAAAATCTAGCTGAGCCCATGTGAAGGCTTAGCTTGAAATAAAGGGAAGAAAGATAGATGTCTAATTGCAGAAAGTGTGGCTCATTTAATCTAGAAATTATTTGGTTTAGGTGAAGGCATTCTTCTAGAAGAATTGTTCACATGGAAACATTCAGAAATTCAAAATCATGCAGACTCTTTTCAGAAAGTTTATACCATTAGGAAGTATGCAATTTACAGTTCAAATACAAAAAAAAAAAATGCAGCCTTCTTTCTCAGGATTTTTGTGAAACACAGAGCAAAATTTAATGAGTTAAATTGCTATGTTCTGCTAAAATAATGCAATTTGTTTTCAAGTGATATGGATATATATTTGCTTTTCATTTTCAAGTTTCCAAGAAAAGTGGTTAGGAACAGAGTTACTTAATTTTTACAGCTTTCCCCAAATATCCTGACCTGCCTTTTCATCTGTAGTTTTTAACTCATAATTCAGTTTTCACACTTGAAATAAGATACTGCTGACATTGTGTAATTAGGGGATAAACCACTAAATTTTCTGAGTGATTTATCATCCAGTCTTCAACCTTCTAAAACATCAAAAATTTTCAGCATCTTTCCAAACATTCAGTGACTCAGCAAGATTACTTTTTTGAAATTAGGCATGCATGTAACTGTGTTCAGTGATTGGACTGCTCACTCATGCCTTTAAAAATTCAAGCCTGCATAGTAAGATCCAAGCCTGTGTTGGGGAGAACAGGTGTCTAGTTGCCCCAGAGGAGTTCTCAGCAGCACAATGGCTCTGGTTCTGCAAAGGAGCTTATTATGTTTTTGTCCCGGTTTGAGTTAGGACCCTAAACTGACCAACAAGCTATTCCATTCCATGTTCAGTATAAAACTGAGCGTCAGGCACTGAAACTTTCACACCAAGCTTGGGTGTCTCTTACATAAAGCCTAAGACCCAAGCAAGGCAAGTGCATGATTAAGCTGTTTAGCACCTAACTAACAGCAAATACAAAAAAAAAAGAAAAAAAGAGAGGTATTGGGCCTCCACCCTTCCTGAAGGTTGAGCACCCGAGGGTTGAGCATCTGAATGCTCAACAACTGTGGGTTGAGTATGTGAGCTGTCTGAGGTGGTGGACTGATAACTCTCCTGGTGAGGATCAGAAGCCCAGCTCTGCTGTTGCAGGAGTCTGTCCATTCTTCCTTTGATCTCAATCCAAGAGTTTCTGCATCCAGTTCCAGCATTCAGCCCTTGAGTCTGATTCCTGTTTGCTGCTGAGTCCTGCCACAGTATCAGTAGTGACAGTGATGTAGTTTCCATCCAAGAGGTTTGGGTGTGATATTAGTTTTGTATATAAATGTATACATATTTCATTTTATTGTTATTATTTTCATTAAAGTAGTTCAAATTTTCATTTCCAATCCACAAGTCTCTCTCTCTCTCTTCATTAATTTCCTTTTTGCTTCCAGAAGCATGGGAAAAGGGGAGTAATAGAGGACATCTATCACTGGCTTAGTGGTAGGCTCAGCCTTAAACCTTGATAATTTTTTAAACTTCAATAGCTTCTTTGAGTCTTGGCCTTGTTTGTGTTTCCTTTCTCAGTAATGGTGCCTGATAAGTCCTTCTAAATATAGTTGAACAAGCTAAAAGACCACATATCATCAGTGAACAGAGAAACGTAAAATCATATTTACTTCCTCTAAGCAAATCTGGACGTTAAATCAGCTAGACCTCCAACTGCTTTACATTTCTAACTTAAGAAATAGAAACATGATACATGCTGAGAAAAGATGAGAAGCTCTGACTACAGGAAGCTGTTAAAATAATGAGCAATTTATTTTTAGGGATAATAAGTGTTTAGGTCTGACTGTTTACACTGAAGAAAAACAGAAGTTATGTGATTAAAGTATATGAAATTACATTGGTGTGAAATCAGTGTCAATGAGGCCAGGAGAAAAGGTTCTAAATGTATTTTCTGGTTCTACTGTATTGATAAATAAAGTTGATTTTTTTCAGGTAATATATGACTTTTTTTAGGAAGACACAATTATTCTATGACTTTTCTACTGTTTCTACCATGTCTCACAGGCACAGTCTGAAAATCACTTGNTTATTGCAGATATCTGAGGACTGTTCACCTTGAAATGGTCACCTTATTTGAATAGCTTGATTAAAGTCTCTAGGATCACTGAGATGGTTAATATTTGAAGGGCTCAGCCTTCAGTTGATATCAGTTGGTTTTGAAAAAGGTCCATATTAGATTAAAATGCATGGTTAGAGCTTTACAGTTTAAAACAGTAATTTCTTTTTCTAGTTACAATCAATTTATGCAAAAAATGAAATATAAATGCTTCTACTCTACAATGCATTCAAGTCCAGTTACAGAAGTCTTGTACATCAGAATGCCTACAAAGTATGTTTTTATATCTTTGCCTGCTGACGTTATGGAAAAAATCCAGAGAGTACTTTGTCATACTATTATTCTCTGGATAGCAACAGATGAAAATTCTGGATCAAAGTATTCTACTTTTGTCTAGAAGAAGGCTAGAAGTAAAAAAACTCTACAATATAAAAATCCAAACATGCTTTTAGGTTTCATCAGGTCACAGTGATGGTAGCTTTAACCTCACTGTGTAAAGTACTGTCATGTCATCTCAGATACAGTGGGAAAGGATTTGGCATGGTGTCACCTGAGATCATTATGGTCAGGACAGATTTTCTCTAGCTTAGAAAAAAATAAGACAATCATAGGAAGACACTGGGGAGATAAAACCCCTCAATTTCTCAGGTAGCTTAACCAGAAATATTTATAAGGGCAATTTAAAATATGTTATGGTTAAATTAAGCCAATATGTGCCACAATGGTGTAGGTTCCACCCTTCATTAGAAAGAGTTATGGGGTTTTTTTGGGGAGGGAAACTTTTTTGGGGAAAAAAGACCAAAAACTTGATTAAACCAGAGAATATTTTACTCTAATAATTGAAATATGTTGTCCAGTGGCAAGACACTACGTGTCTGTTTCCTATTATCCTTGTAAGAAGCTAAACTTGGAATTTTATGATTTACTTGATTTTGAGATATGATTTGCTCTTTCAACTAGTTCTAAACTGAGTATTCCGGTATAAGACTGTTCTGACACTTTTATTCTCACCTTTCCCACCCTCCCCAAATCTTCTTTAACCTGATAATTTTTTGAAGGATTAAGAAATGATTCTTGCTGTATCCTGCCTGCCTGCCATGGAAAGCAACTAAAGTCTCATAACATCTTTCCTTATATCATTATCATGCAGATTTCATAAAATCATTTTGCTTGAATGATTCTGAACATGTATGTAAAGAGGCCACAGGTAGCCCCTCAGAAGTCATGTCATGAGTTAATGTAGTTCTTAATATACAGAGAATGACAAAATCTAGCCCCAAATGTCCAGTTTGAAATGGTATTAACTCTGTTTTTTCCTTACAAGGAACCATTTAGTTTGTATAATCATCAGGATATCAAGCTCTTGCACTTCAGCCCTTGTATTATGCTGCTGGTGTAAATAAATGTAAAATTCACATGTCACTGATATTCGTGAAGTTATCATGCTATATATACACCTCAGTTAAATTTTTATATCTCAATTTAAAATTTTGACATTGGTTTCAGCTAGTAAAAATCTATAACTTTTTCATTCTGCTTGGCAATCTATGCAAGCCACATTATGTAAAGTCCTATATGTAAGGTAATATAAATACAAACACAGAACTTGTTTTTACCTAGGCCGTTGTTTTCAGCTAGTTATAAATGAAACAACCTTGCCCAACCAACCTCTTCCATTGTTGTGGGCTATTCCTACCAAATCAAACTGAACTTGAACATCATGTGTTCAAAGGACGGCAAAGAACTGGAAGGTTTTCAGCTTAATTTGACATTGTTCTGGCTTCTAGTAGGGAAAAGATAAAAACCCACTGGGAGAGAGAATGAGAGTGGAGTTTTCTTCTTGTTGTTGTTGTGGGTTTGTTGGTGTTTTTTTTTTTGTTCTTTTTGTTGTTTGTTTATTTTTCTCCCTTATCTATTTATACTAGTACCAAAGAAATCACTTTTAGAATAGCAGCTAATCTGCAGTCTTGAGGAGAAAGTGACAAAAAGTCATTTTTCCTGCACAGATGCTTCATGACAAGCACAGCAGGAGCAACAGCAAAGCATCAATTTGTTCAGTTCAAGAGACCTGCTAGTCTGCTGATAGTGTCACCAGAAATATTTATAGCTGAACAGGTAGAAGGGGAGATATTTGCGTTCAACTGCTTTTTTATACCTTAGTAAAACTTTTCTCTTAATTTTGTATCATTGCATCCCTAATTCATAAATATGTTTAAATTTTAAATATGTTTCTAAATTGTTTTTTAATAAGATTGTACTCCTCTATGAATGAGAAATGTTCTGTGTAGTGAAATCAAAGGCAATCTGAGTGCCACACAGGTATATGGACAGGCTAATAGAAGCAAGATGATTACTTTTCATGGGTTTATTCTTAATGTAATGCAGTTATCAATGGAGTTTAAATTATAAAGACTCATTTTATATATCACATCATCTAATATTTGACATTCATTAATATGTCTGCAAAAATGTGCCTTGTAGTGCAACCATTACCAAAACATCAGCTTATTAAAAAATTAATGAAATGTGCATTTCTGATCTTCATATTTTTGAGGACTGTATTTAAGCATTACTTAGTCATGAAAGATATTGGTCCTCGATGTGGTAGGTATATGCATGGAATAAATAAGCTACTTGGACCCAATCTGTGTTCCACAAAGGGACGAATGTTATTTGTGACAACAAAGAGAAGTAGTGTTAACGGCTACCATACGCAACTATGGGTTTCCACATCAGTAAAAGTCTGATTTTTCCAGCTTACTTTTTCAAAAACATTTAAAAAACTTTAAAATCTGAATCCTTCAGAAACAACTGAAGCCCAAGAATTGCCAAGGCTAGTATTATGGTGCACTGTACTAATTATTTTCTCACTTTCCAGGAGACCTGAGCTTTATTTAATAACTTATATTTTAAATATGTCTTTATATTTTATTTGTGCATTTATATCTGTGTCCTAAATGGTACCGTATTAATGTTGTGAGTATACATGTAGGTCATGAGGCTTATATGATCTGTAAAAGTGCTTCTTCCTCCAAATACTTGACAAAATGCTTCTAGGCAGAGTTAATAGATTCTTCAGTCATGTAACTACTGAAGAAAAATAAAAGGCATGAGTTTTAAATTTGGATTCAAGCAGAAAAATGGATTGACTAAAAAGTCGTAGTTCCTGAAAAGAAAATGTGTTATGTGAACACTGCGAAGTCAGATAATAAACATATCTTTTTTTATATTATTTTGATCTAGTTCTAATTACTCTAATATTCCAAAAGAATGTTAATATCCAGGTTTTGCAGAAAGAGGAGAGATATCACTGAACTAAAGGACCTTATTTTTGGAAGTTCACAGAAAACTAAAAACTCATGCACACACACAAAAGCAAGGAAGGTATTTCTCTGTGTTTGAGAAAAGAAAGAATAATTCCTGTTATTGCATTTTATAGGTCTTCATTATCTTCAAGTTCAAATAATAGAAAAATATTAAGAATAAAATTGGACCACTGAGTTATCTAGAGTGTTTGACTGGGGGGAAAACAGGGTGGGGGGGGGAAGGGGTGTTTTCCAGGCAATCTATTCTATTTATTTTTTTCTTTTCTATTATGATTTTTAATATGGTTCTAGGCCTTGTGACTGGGGTGCATCCAGAGTATATATATAACATTGGAACTTCAGTAGTGCTTCACAGCAACTGATTTAAGACAGACAAACAAACAACTATTCAAAATTGGTTTGGACTGTAATGCTAGTCCATGAGCTCCAAACTGGCTACAAGACTAAGCCTAATGATGAATGGATACATACTGAACTGCAGGGAGGAGGCTAGTAGTTATTTTTGTGATGTCTGTACTTACTCATGCTAGGGCTGGATGTGGACTGCTGTTTCCTGAATTTTTTTTTAAGATAACAATGACCAATTGAGTATAACAAAACCTGTTCTGTTTTGTTGAAAATTGTCTAAATTATGAAGGCACCTTCACAGTTGGGCTGGGTTTGGCAGTATCAATAGAGTATAGGAAGGAAAACAAAACTGCTTTTTCAGCTCAGAATCAATCCATCCAGGTTAGGGCTGTGGATGAAGTGTACTGACTGGGCAGTGATGGAATCTGCAGTTTTATTGCTGTTGATAGCAGCTTGAATCAGAGACATCAAACTGGCTTGCAGTAGATTGGTACCTTGGACATTTCTTTATAATTGCTTGCTTTCTATTTCATGAGTTCCATTGGGAGGGGGAGGATTAAAACACCTCAGTTTAGCTACCTGTAATTCTAGCTGTAAGTCTCTATACTCCATTGGTGAGAGATGGAGAGCTAGGCAAGACAGTCAAGAGAATAGTTCAGCTCAGCCTGAAATAAATGCTGGTCTTTTTTTCACTAGTGATATACTAAGTAGGTCTTCATTATAACTGGAGTTCAGACACTGTACACATTGTCATTTCTGCACAAATATCGTCCTCTGTGAACTTAATCTCAACCTCTTTTTCTTAGATGCTGTTATGAAACAAACAAAAAGATTACTTGGCAGAAATGTTTTAGTCTGACAAATGTGCGCTATTCCTAGATTGGGACTTGGCTGTACTTTCCTGGAATATAGCCTGGAGAGCCATATTCACATCCCATGTGATTAAAGTTGATCAATATTGATAGCATTGCAGAAATATTTTAGGGCTTTGGAGCTCCCTATTTTAAAGCTGAGAGCCTCTCATCTCTAGCTTTATCTTGTCAGTCAGAGAATCTGAGATACTCTATGTCCAAATGCATCACCAAAACACCTGAGTTAGAAATAACCATAGAGTCATCCATATTTCACTGTCACTAATGGCTACAGATATCCTAGTCCCAAAACTAGGGCCAAAAGAAGAATAGGTCATGGAGAAAAACTGCAAGTTCTGATGTATGGGCAGAATAATCCTACGACTATAAATGATAAATGAAATTTACAGGATTAGATTATTTTCTCTTCTTTGCTAGGAAGAATGGCAAAATCACATGCAGAAAAGCCCTTCTGCACAATTAAAACTGATCAGCCACCAAAACTAAGCATAAATTGATTACAAGTATAGATGAGTTATGAAATTTGTCTCAGCACACGTAAAACCAGGTGCAAAATAAACACTTTTTTTTTTTTTTTTGGACCTGATCTTCAATTTACTCCAAGTTAAGAATTCTTGAAAAAAATTGGTGAAAACTTTTGAAACTAATCCATAGTCTTTCTGGCAATAAATGCCAAATTTTGCCACTTTGAATTAGAAGAAATCTGATTAGGAAGTACATTTCTTCACTGAGTCCTGATGAGCCAAGTACAAGATGCTAAAAGCCTTTCAGCACTGGTGTCCTCTCAGGCTTCTAGCTCCCTACAAGTAAGTAGCAAGCATCAAGTCTGAATGAGACATTAAATCAGCAACCAGAGTCCAGCCCCAGGCACAGAAAAGAGATTACATTAGTGGTGTTAAACTGTGACCTACTTGCAAGATCCTGGGCACAGGAGGGACTTGCTAGAATTATTGCTATCTGTGCTGCTTTTAACACAGTGAATTACAAAATATTTCTGACTTGCATTTGCAAACAGAGGAAATAGATGGGTTTCATCGCTCTGGCTGAACACAAATATTACTAGTGGTTACCTGCTATTCCCCTCTCAAACTATTCTGGGTGACACCTTACAAAGGGATTTATTATTTCAGCAATAGTAGTTAACTTGGACTTAACACTTCACAGAATCACAGAATCAAGGTTGGAAGAGACCTTGATGATCAAGTCCAACCATACCTATCACTAACATACCCCTAAACCATGTCCCTAAGTAGAGCATCTAAATATTTCTTAAATACCTCCAGGGATGGTGACTCCACCACTGCCCTGGGCAGCCTATTCCAAGACTTAACAATCATTTCAGTAAATTCCTCCTTACATCTAATCTAAACCTCCCCTGGTGTAACTTGAGGCCATTTCCTCTCATCCTCTTACTGTTAACCCTGGAGAAGAGACCTATCCCCATCTCTTAACAACCTCCTTTCAGGTAGTTGTAGAGAGTGATAAGGTCTCCCCTGAGTATCCTCTTCTCCAGACTAAACAACCCCAGTTCCATCAGCTGCTACCTTAGACCTTCTTCAGGTGCAGGTTTCAGTTTTGAGACATTTACGAATATTACTAGGTGTGATTTTTTTTTTCTTGGTAAGAAAATCTGTGTATGCCTACTAGAAAAAAAAAAATCCATGTTCTGTGACAGTTTTCTCTCTGACAGATGCTTTTGAGGGCTGTCAGTTGGCCATTCCTTAATCCACTCAGTGTGGGTTGTACTGATATTTCATAGTGGTCATTACTAAATCAGCTCAGTTTTCTTGCTGTAGATTACAGACTGGCCTCTGAATCAGCTATGACTGTGGATGTATAAGCTGGTAGATGCCTATTTAGAAACTAGGCAGTGAGTCAGAGAGGAAGAGGAGCTTGAAAAAGAGCCTGGTTCTAAACATATGAAGATAAATGGTTGCTTTGTGTGGTGCATCTTAGCAAGCCCACAGTCCACACAGCAGTCAAGCAGCAGCACTGAAAGATCTAAAGCAAGCTTCCAAAATTGCCCAAAGTCCTTTCAGAATTTGTGGTTTTGAATGGGATTATGCTAACTGCGCATAAGAAATGTCTGCTATGAACAACCAACAAGTTTAATCATAGCACTGTGATAAATTTTTGGATTAAAATTGTCAGTGTTTATGGGGAAAAAACCCATAGCCAGCAATAGGTCTTTTTCACATAATTGTTGCGAATATGACACTAACATTGCTAATGATAACAGTGATGCCCACTGATAGGACAAGGAGCAATGGGCACAAACAAGAACACAGGAAGCTCCGCTTCATCATGAGGAAAAACTTCTTTCCTTTGAGGGTGATGGAGCACTGGAACAGGCTGCCCAGAGAAGTTGTGAAGTCTCCTCCTCTGGAGGAATTTCAAACCTACCTGGACATGTTCCTCTGCAAACTGCTGTAGGTGAACCTGCCTTAGCAGGTGGGTTGGACTACATGATCCTCAGAGATCCCTGCAATCCCTACCATTCAATGATTCTGTTCTGGGAGAACAGAAAACTGAATTTCAAGGACTTTTTGTACCACAAATATTTCACTAAGAGCTCAGATTTCAAATCAGGAAAACTTTATTCACATTTCTTCACCTGTCCTGTGTTCTTGAGAAGCTGCTGATTCAAAAGAAGGATTTTTTAATTACAATAATAAAGTCCTCCCACTTTATAATATATAAAAATTGTAACCTTTCCTCCTCTAACTTGCTTTAAAAAACAGTTTTGCCAGAAATTTTCCATAAAAAGCCTTATTATAAGATTATTAATACCTTATTGTAAGATATTAATATATTTTTAACCAATAATATATTTTTATATAAAAATTGAATATTCTGACATTTCACAAGTTTTACATATGCTTCTAATTCTAGTGATATAAACCTCAAAGACATCTTTTTTAAAGCAATAAATGTATTCATTTTTCCTCAGTGAGAAATGTACAGAAGTCTCTTTAAAGTAATATAGGCTTCAAATTTAGAATTACTTTTTATGGGATTTAATGTGGAAAGATAATCAGCAACCATGTCTTATCTTCTAAAGAAAATTATATATAACATTATAATACTGACTTACGGTGATGATGTAAAAAATAATTTGTGTATTTACATTTAATTTTTTTAATAAGATGGAAGGTAATATGGTACATGGAATTATAGAAGGAGTCAAAAGTACTTTGTTTCCTCATTTTTTACTATTTCATTGCTGGGTTTGTTGGTTTTGTTTGTTTGCTTGTTGATTTTTGGTTTTTTGCCAAGAGGGTTTTTTTTTACTTGTTTAAAGATTATTTACTGTATTGACCATATAGTTTACTGAGATTTCTATTTCTCTATATTCTCAACTCATATCTATATGTTTGTAACCCTGAGGTGTGCTGGCCATGGGAACCACAATGTGATTTCTGCCTCCTCTACCTCTGCTACAGAGCACACAAGTTCATGTCTGATCTTCAGAGAAGGTGAAAAAAAGCTCTGAAGGCTTCCTATATTCTTAAAAAAATTGCCCCAGTTTTATTTCTCTACAGACTGCAAAGAACTTGTTTCTGCATTTTCATTATACAATTATTTTGAATTAACTACCTCTGGGTACAAATTTCTGGTCACTGAAAGCAGAATGACACTTATTTCCATCTCCTTCAGCACTGATACTGCAAGTTGGAGGGAAACTGTAACTTCATCTTTAAAGAACTCCAAACAGGGATTGGAAGGAGGATAGAAGGAGGGTTGGTATTGTTCCCTCCCTCCCCGTTGTGAAGTTCATTATACTTTTCAGCAACTATGTTTTTTTTCACTCTTTTAGAAGGAGAAAGTCTCTCTCTTTTACTCACTAATTATCAATAATATGAAATGTAAATATGATGAGATTTGATTGTTTAAATTCAGTTAACTCTTCCATGTTGAAATGGACTTCAGAATAAAATATTAAAACATATAAATGGAAAACTAGAGTAGAGAGTTGCAAATATAAGGAAGATGATTATAAGGAACTGGCTGATTTTTTTTCACAGCCTGTTACAGTGAAGTTATTAAGAACTATGTTATGGAACAACTATCTGACTGTGTAACTTTTACTAGCCAGGCTTGCACAATATACCCACTAGGCTAATGACAGTGGAGGAGCATAAATCTTAATAGCTGTATCCTGGCCAAAGCAAGAGTAAGAGAGAAGAAATATGTCTTACCCTTCTGTGCAGATACCACCACTTAATAGCATATATGTCTCTGAATAAATGCTATGCAGAGGATATAGACTTTTACAGTTTTCTTTCCCAATATGATAACCTAAAAATGTGAGAGATTATTTGACATGGTCGATCTTCTGTTAGCACTTGATTCAAGAAGCTAAATGACACTTTATCCTGATTTCACTTTGGTTCTCTTCAGTTCCACACTCCAGTGACAAAGCTTTTTTTGTTCTACAGAAGTAGTCAATCCGATGCAATCTGGTCTGCTGTGGTAGAACAGGTCATAATCAATCAAAGTGTGCTCAATGAAAGCACAAATAAAAAGAAGGATTATTTACTTACTGGGGAAAAACCTTTTTACCATTCTGAAGGTAAAAAGTAGGAGTCTGAAAACCTTTTTGTAATCTCTCTTCCTTTCCTTTAGATAATTTTTCATTGCTGGAGGGTCTAGGGAATTTTATTTTAGTCCCATCAGACTGTCAGTTCCACAAAACCACTTTTTAATCAACATTGATTGTAAGGAAGAGACCTGTCTGCTCAATCATGAGACATGGATCAGGTCAGGATCTGTACGTACCACATGATCAGACTAGGAAGGCATTTACCTGACAGCTCCTTTCCAAGGGTAAATTGCCAATAGCTAGAGAGGTCTCTCTTTCACACACACATTCTCTCTCTCTCTCTCTCTCTCTCTCTTTTCATTCTCCTTTCCTTCCAGCGCTTTTCAAAACTGGCCATTCTTTCTGATAGAAAAAAGGGAAATCTGGCTGTTACTTCAGTTTATATTAATGGCTCCAGCATATCTGGGCTGTTATCATTTGTGGTCTGCATTTACAAAATTTAAGATTCAATATGTTGTATATCTGTCAACTCACCTTAACTCTTTCTTGTGAGCTACATGGTACTGGTTTTGTTAACACTCTTGGATATAGAGAATAAGTGTTAACACTCTTGGGTATAAAGAATAAGTATTACAGATAGAATAAACACGTATTTGTGACAGTTAGAAGTGAAGATAAAAAGTTCCTGTTGAATAATTTACTAGGAGTTGCATGTTATGCCTTAATGAGGAACCCAATAAAGGAGACATCAACCAGTAGTCTGTGTCAGGTACGACTTGCCTGTCCCTTGAGTCCACTCACATTTCTCAGCCTCTCCAAATTCCTGAGGACGTGAGGGACCTTGGCCAGCCCAAGTCACCCATCTCTAGACTCAGCAGGAGAGGGCTGAGTGTCCCCTGCTGAGAACCCAAATGAAAAAGAGCCACATGAGTGAATTCTGATTAACTTAACCTCTCTTGACCCTAATGCTTGTAGTTGGGAGCCAGCTCTGCTAGTGATAAGGGAAGGATCTCTGTCTGATTCTTTGCTCAGCGTAAATACTGTCCGAGGCCAATTATGAATTCTAGCCTTCGTCTTCTAATGCTTCTTTTTTTCCCAGCAGTATAATACATCCCTCTTTTCTCAGATGGCATTCTGAAAACACTTCAAGAGAGAGGTACTACCACTTATGTTTTTTTACAGCCTCAAACAGAACTGAGGTCTAATACAGGATGTAGTATGTATACACTACCATGACTTGAATACTACCTGCTCATCCTTCACCAGGGATGTGTCACAACAACACAGACAATAAATATCTAACTTAACTCAGTAAGGTCCCAAACACCTAAGGACGTTTTCTTCTATTAGGAATAGAAGTATATTCTCAGCTAATGTTTTCTTCCCAAATACAATTTATAAGGAAGAGGCATATCAGCTACTAAACATTACTGTATTCATTCTGAAAGGCAGATAGTTGAAGCTATATGGTAAACAGAGGGGTACTAAAATGCAGCACCCACATAATACATTAAGTGCAGTGTTATTCATTAGCCAAAGTTAGAAAAAAGCACTAAATTCTTTCTTAATGTAACACTGTTAAAGAAATCAGGGGAAACTGAAATCTTATAAGCAGAATAAAATGATCTAACTCATCTTGACACAGAAGACAATATAAGCTAATGCACAGTGTTTTCTAGCACTCTTTTATGGAAAGGATTAAAAAAAAAATGTGAGCGGGAATAAGGCTACAAGCTCTGTCACACGACTTTTGTTGCCCTTCTAATAGCTCTTTACATACTGATGTGCTATACTTGTTGATCATTGTAGCCTGGAGAGCAAAATAAAAACCTTGAAAAAACCACTGGATTTTAGCTCATTGTTGCTGAGCATGACATTCAGTGTATGATAGCTTATGATTGTTGCTCATGAATTTCAGTGATATTTTCCATTCTTGGTTCCGAAGAGAAAGAACACCTGGGAACAAATTATGTTTGCCAAATAAGCTTCCTGAATTTTGATTTTTAATTATATTTCATTTTCATAATTTTTGTCTTACAAGCTACTCTGTCTTTTCGTCTCTTCACTTACAATTGTGACTGCAGCAAAGGAATATACCTTTGCTTAAGAAATATGATTTGTGGCTTCTTCTAGTGATCATGATAGCATCTTATCATGTCTGTTTCCTCTGGGTACTAAAAAAGAATTACCAATCATTACAGTATCCTCACAAATGTCCCTAGTTTGCCATCTGAACTAGCCATTAGGTGATACACCAGTACTTGGTGGTAAGACCATCAAATACTATGAGATTCTAGATCCCAGGAAATCAACATATTTGATTCTTCTTACCCTCAAAAAACTATCATTAACTTGATATGCTGTATCACAGTATCACAGCATGTCAGGGGTTGGAAGGGACCTAGAAAGATCATATAGACCAACCCCCCCTGCCAGAGCAGGATCACCTAGACGAGATCACACAGGAATGCATCCAGGTGGGTCTTGAATGTCTCCAGAGAAGGAGACTCAACAGCCCTCCTGGGAAGCCTGTTCCAGTGCTCTGTCACCCTTACTGTAAAAAAGTTTTTCCTCATGTTAATACTAAACCTCCTGTGGTCCAACTTGCTCCCATTCCCTCTTGTCCTAACATTGGATGACATTGNAAAACTTGCTGAGGGAACACTCTACCCCTTCATCCAGATCACTGATGAATATATTGAACAGTACTGGACCCAGCACTGACCCCTGGGGCACACCACTAGTCACAGGCCTCCAGTTAGATTCTGCTCCACCGACCACAACTCTCTGGGCTTTGTCCTTCAGCCAGTTCTCACTCTACTTCACATCACAATCTCCCAATCCATACTTCTGAAGTTTGGCAATGAGGATACCATGGGAGACAGTATCAAAAGCTTTGCTAAAGTCAAGAAAAACCACATCCACTGCCTTCTCCTCATCTATCCACCCAGGGCTATCAGATTAGTCAAGCATGACTTGACCTTGCGGAATCCATGTTGACTACTCGTGATAAGCTTCCTTTCCTCCAAATGCTTGGAGATGATGGCAAGTACAGAAGTACCAAAGAAAGTATCAGAAGTATCAAAGAAACCACTAAAAATATGAACTTTTACTTGCTTTTATTTTGTCCTTTGAGGCTGTGCAAACACAGACATATTATATGATATGAGAATCTGATCAAAGACTAGTGGGGCAAATGGGATAAAAGAATCCCAGTTTCTGATTAATTTTGCAATTACCTATGTCATTTTTGAGTAATACAATACTAACATTACACCTCTTCTGAAAGCATTAAGAGAGCTCCTGAAATACAGATGTCACCTACTAGTGGTTGAAAGTTCATTTTACTGTTAAACTAACTAATATTTGTTTTAGTTATCTTGTTCCTCTCCTATAAAAATGCTAACATTTTTCACAAACAAAGAAAAGATTTAGGGATATCAACACATAGCATGTAAACTGGGACAATATATAACTTTCCTCAAATGAGGTGAACTCCACATTTTCTTGCTTATTCACCTTAACTTACTCAAACCCGCATTAAAAGACCAGAAGATGACCTAATTGTTAACACTTTGTGACACTAACAGAGAAATAAGATGTCTTGAAAAGGGTCATACTCTCCTTTGTCTTCCATCCTTCTTTTTCGTAATGCTAGCACTCAATTGATGAAATAAATTTTTCTAGTTTGCAATGGCTTAAAGACGACTTCTAAGATTAATTCAGGAACACAGGGGAAAGGTTTCCAAAGTCAAAGAAAGCCGTGAGATTTTGTGTTGTAACTACAGCTGAGAGCTTTAAGGAAAAGTTTCCTTAGAAAACTGCTACAGTTTGCAGCTGTACTATAGCAGGAGCAGGTGTATGTTAAATGATAGTGGGAAACATGTAAAACTTCTTACTGTTGCAGACACTCCTGCCTGCCATTAGTCCCTACTTGCAGTCTGCAAAACATGGATATTTCAAGACGATGGAGTGAATGTTATAAGAGAAAAGTATGAAAAATACAATGTGTTGAACTCTCCCCACAGATGCCATGATCTCTTCAGTCCTGAAGAGGAAGAGATGCCTCTCTGCAGGGGCGGAAAGGAGACTGAATATCACTTGAAGAAAGTTACTTTATTAGCAGTTCTTCAGTATAACAGAAAAGTATAATTAATGAATTAAGAGGAAAAGGCACTGACAGTTCCTTAAGGGGTACAGATGCTTGTGTGAATGAGTCATATCACTTAGGGGAGGCAGAAGCTTGCATGTACATTCATTCTCTTTATCTTTGAACAAAGAAGGGATAAAATTTTAAAGGGAGATTATTCTGCAGAGGTAAAAAGAATACCAGAACCCACAGGACTGCATATATTTTTTTCAGAAAGGACAGTTCAGAGGAAAAATTGCTACCGTTGAGCTCTTTTTCTTTTGTTATACTACTTTATGGAAATGAAAGTGAGCAACGTAGCCTGCAAATTTAGCATCATAAATAGTGAGAAAATTTAGAGTTGGAGATAACCTTGTTATCTTGCTCTGTCTTCCTATGCTCATTTCAAATCTCATTAAAATGTGTCATGACTAAGGAGGAAAAAAGTCCTGTTTATATCTAGTTTTCTGGTTTTGTTTTTAGGGGTTCTTTTGGTTGTTCTATTGGGGTTTTTTTGTTTGGTTGGTTTTGGTTTTCTCCTGGAGAGATCCAGCCAGAATGTATACACTTCAAAAATTGTTTTCATCTTTTTAAATTCACTTTTTTGTTCTCCTTCATTTGCCTGCTCTCTTGTTATTCTTGTACTTATCACAGTTCTGTATCTTTAGCCCCTTAGAGGGAAAGCAGGCAAACTACATTGCTGTAGAGTTGCAACTTCCAGGCCATTCTGTGTCCTGAGCTTTAGGGACTGCCCTTCCATGAAGCAGAGCAACACACTTTGTCTCTGCCTTTGACCTAGGTTTGTTTGCCTTCTGCTTTGACTCACACACAAATTGTTCTGTAAAAAGCAGGTGTCTGACTCACATTTGATCCTGTTACATAATGTGAATTCACATCCACAGCAGGAATTGCTCAGAAGCAGTTCAGGAAGAGATGGGGATACTGTGGATATATTCCCATGTACAGGTATGTACTAAGCTTTACTTCACAGAATGATTTGAAACCTGTGATCATTCTAAGAATGCATTTTCAGAAGTAAAAATAGGTGTTCTCTTCTTTCAGTAGCAGGATACTACAAATCACAATTTTTTAAAATTTTTTTTTTCTCTTTAGAAGATCCCTGAGGCTTACTGCAATGAACTGTTTTATGCCCTTTGACTTTAGTAGCAGGACACTGAACCCTGCAGATAGCTTTCCTTGGTGGTTAGATAATTCTGATCTATCACTGCCCTTTTCCTTACATACAGTATATCCTCAAAGTACTGATATCTATTCTATTTTCAGTGTATGAAGCCTATGATACATGGGCAAGACAACCTAACTTCACAATCTTACTCCACTTCAGTGATGTTATGTTCTGATCTGCAAGAATTCAACCAATTTTGGAGAAAATTTTTTCCTGTTACTGCCTGCTGGCATGTTATTAGAATCTGCTGTCTCAAAAATCAGGAGACACTGAAGAAACGTGAGCAAACCCCTTTACTTTAGGTAAAGTCTCTCTTCCTCAAACGCAGAGAAAAAGACAAAAGCCAACAGAGGTGGGCAGGAGGGTGGGGGAACAGGACAGTGTGGGCAGTGGAGTGGGAATCAAACTTCTTTGCATTGTGGAAGAGGCGGGGAAAGAACAGATGACCTCTAATTGTCCAGTCCTCTCTGCCCTTTGCAAATCAAATACCATCTCTGAAAATGCCACTCAGACACCCTGGTCTCAACATCACCAGTCAAAATAGCCCTGTGGCCCTTGTTCACTGCCAAATGTTCCTGTCCCTTTCACTTTCAGCTGCCTCTGGAAATGTTTAATGTGGCACTGTGAAATGACTGGTAAAAAATTCAACAGCTTTATTTACTACAGTACTTTGATGTTTTATTGAATGGAACCATCTGTTCGGGAATGTTTCCCAATATTGTGGGCTATGTCTAGAATTTACAGCTGCAATACAGCTTGTCTGAGGGAGTTTCACAGCAGAAATGCCACCCAATGTTTCACAAATATTTGAGACTCTGGGTAAGAGGAATATTGAGAAAGTTTCTATTTCCTACTCTCCCGTAAAGAGAGTCAACTGACTTCTTAATGGTAAAGACTCAAAATAGTTGCAATTTTTTTGTTTCTCTCCAGTCTCATAGCTACGATCTATGTGCTCTCTAAGCTTGTAATAGAAGGTATTTCCTAAATGACTTCAATGGCTCACAGGACATCAAATGCGTAGTTGCACCTGAAGGCAAAATGCACTGTAGGCAGACTTATGGGCATCCTGTGAAGATATTGGTAGCAGACAGAAGTAGCAAGATGGCATTTCATTAATTTTTTTTTATATATATATATATATATATATACTAAAAGAAATGGGAGCTACATAATGAGAAGGATAAATTTTGGCCTCTTTGGCTTCAAATTACTTGTTGCTTTGAGGTGAAACAGGAGGCAGCTGCTGATAAAGTCAGCTTTCAAGTTTAATTAATTTAAGGTTTGGAATTTTAGGGATGTATTTAAAACAGCTCAGATATGAACATAAATAGCAAAATTATGTAAATAATCAAAATTTTCCTTATTCTGTGGTTGCAGCCTGGGCCATCCTCATCAAAGTGTTTAAAAGTGGTATTTTCTTGGACTTTCAAAAGCATTGTCCCTAAGTCAGGGTTTAGGTTTGTGCCTGGTATGCAGCAACTGATGTGTACACAAAGTTGAGAAGCACCTTCTAACCTTTAATGCAGTTCTGTGCAGATAAAGGTGCCAGGCAATAGTTCCCAAAGCTAGCACACCTATTCAGACGATCTGTAGGGTTTCATACAGTTCATAACAAACAAAAGTTGCACAATATTTGTTCAGTCTCATCTTTTGGTTATTTAAAAAATGCCCTCCTGCACATGCTATGATTAATAACTAGACTTAGTCCACAGTGGTGAACACATTTCAGTCTTTGGCTTTGAATCCTCTTTGTGTTTGTAATTTTTAAAGAGATACTGGAAATATTTTCCTACATTTCTGTGGATTTTAGGGAAATTATTTATATTTGTTTACAAACACCTCTATAAGTAACAAAATCCATTTATCAATAAAACACATAAAATATAATACAGCTCTTTAAGTCAGAATTATGTGTGTTTTAGTTGAATATATATTTATTTTATGAAACTATTGTAAAAAAAATACCTTGGCTCAATTATGATATTGTCCTGGAGTGATTAAAATTTAACAGTGTACGTCATGTTCCCTTTTGAACTTTTGAGTTTGGATATGGACACTGTTTCTTTAAAAGAAGAGAGACTCAGTAGCTGAACTTTTCCCCCCCCCGAAAGAATTTGCCGGGAGGAGCCGAGGAACTGATAAGGAAGAGAAAGAATCGAAATCTCGCGCATGCACTGTTATAAATCATCATCGCGGCATCTCTGGACGGGGGGTCAAGAACTGTAACCCTGAGACATCATTCAAGAGAGACAGGAAAGCAGCAAATCACGGACTGCGCAGAGGAATGATGTAATTTTGTGTATTTAAGGAGAGAATTGAGATTTCCTCTTCCTGTTTCCTGTTTCCTGTTCCTGCTTTGCTGCTGGTTGTTCTTGCTTTCTCTCATATCGGCTGTGAGTTAGGAAGTCGGCCTTTTTCCCTCTGGCATTCTTGAAATTCCTCTGATATCTGTGCAACTCCCATCCCGGTGTGAGAGTAAGGGGAGGGAGGTGATTGATTGGAAGGGGGGAGGAGGTGTTTGATTTGAAACCTGCCGACTTTGTGCCGGCAGGACAGACATTGATGATTTATGGTAGGGAAAAAGGGCCGAATCCATCTTTGAACTAACCACCTTATCTTTCTATGTTGTTGTACCATTTAAATTTAGATAAAGCTATTCTTAGAAATTCACTGTCTGCGTGCCTAGTTTCTTTTGTTTTTGTTTACTGTTGTCCCCATCTTATTGGGGAGAGGGGGGTCTTGGAGACCTTTCCTCAAAAGATTGTTCTTTTGACCTTAGCTTCTGGTCAAACCAGGACAGATATATAAATGTATTTGCAATTATTCCCCTTTCTTATTTAAAGAAGTAATGGTGATTGCTTACTTATTAGAAAATACTACCATGTAGAATTTTGCAATAACATTCTATGAGATTTGCCACAATAGGAAATTGTATCAAACAATATGTGTGTTTATATACTTATTTAATACATTAAGAGTTCTGTAACATTTGTGAAATATCCATTTACCATCTGCCCACTAACCTAAAATTGCTTTTAGTATTCAATTGTTGGTCATAAGCTATTAGGATCTGAGGAAAGATACTCTAAAAAAAAAAACCCAGAGTGACCAGAAAGGAATCTATGTATTAAATTTCTTCCTGTGGTAAAATGAATATCCTGGCAGCTGAGTTGAACTGTTGAACTACTATGAAAATCAGGGAAATAGTGAAATCTTTTTTCAATATTATATAAAAAATATTAAAAGCTAAAAAGAAAAAAAAAAAGAAATAGCATTCTATTTGCACTACTTAGGGGGAAAAAGAATGAAGATACACCAAGCAAACCTCTTGTTGCTTTTTTGTTGTTGTCATGATTCCTTGGAGACTATTTTGTACAGCAAGAACATAGTATCATTTCTAATAACCTTAAAGCCAAGTAGTAAACTTGGAAAACTTCCCCTCTTTTCTATACACAAGCTCTTGAAATAATCCCTTTTACTAGAAATGCTCTTCAAAGTCATGGGTGAGACAACGTGGTTGACTTCAGCTTTTTCCTTTTTCACAAAGCAGTGCAGGTAGTATTACCTCTTCACATCTTCCCCGAAAGTCCAATGGTTAGATTTTTTGTCTAAGATTATTTCAATATCTCATATGCTGATGAGTTAGATCTGTAGACATCATTTCCCAATTTTTTACTTAAGTCACAATAGTTTGGTGTGATTACGAGGCATAGGGCAAAACCTCAACTCCCCCAAACTGCTCTTATTTACACAGGAACAATTAAAGATTCACAGGATGAGTGAGAGGCTGTCGTTTTAATCTATGAATCAGGGAGTTCACTTGAGGGTCGGATATCCTCATTTCAGCTCCCAGTCAACATTTTAAATATGTGTAAATTTGAACAATTTTACAAAGGAGGTTTTCCTTCTCAAGTGAATTAAAGCTTTTTACTCCTGTGGCTATTTAATTATTCCTTGAAAAACATAACATCATCAGAAGAGAGGATTTCTGAATATTCTCTAACCCAATGACTTAATTTATTGGTAGGATGTGAAATATGTAAGTATTTGAGATGCTTAAGAAAGAACAGTGTTATGGTTTGGATGAAATAACGAGACTTGTGGATTGGAAAAGGCAGAGAAAGTTTTAACTATTTTAATAGAAAGCAGCAGCAGCAGACAATATATATTTACAGGCAAAGATACAGAGCCAGTACCAAGGTCCAAACCTCCCACCTTCCCTCCTGGTTGCTATATTACCGCAGCCCAACTCCCCTGGAGGGGAGGGGAAAGAAAGGGAGGAAGCTGGACCCTGGAGGCCTGGATTCAGAAGCGGGAAAGCAGCAAAGCTGGGGCACCAAGCAGGGCTGCAAGAGAAGTGAAGAAGAGAGAGAGCAGAGGGGACAGCCCCCCTAAATTTATACTGAGCACGATGTGTATGAAATGGAATACTCAGTTGGTCAGTTTGGGGTCACCTGCCTTGCCTGTTTCTTTCCTATAGGTGTGGACTTTCACCCTGCACCCCCCTGACTTCTCAGTAGAGCCACAGAAGGTTTACATTCCAGTTCTCAGGCTGTAACCCAAACATTCAGGCTTAAGCTATTAGAAGCTGATAACGTTTTTGAAAACATACTGCCAGCTTTCAGAGGAATACAATCACCTTTAAAGGAACCCTGGCTAGAAGCAATACCATCTTAGCAGAATTAATTCTGCTACAGCCCAAACCAAGACAAACAGTTATCTCATTTCCCAACCACATTTTGTCAGGGGCTTGGTCTTTCAAATTTACTGACAGAAGTCTAACATTGACCTGTATCAAATTTTACCATCAATGGAAAGTAACACCTTAGCTTTCATGTTGCTTGATTATAATTTTCACAAGAAAAGTAAAAAGTGATCTTTTTGTTCCAGCTCCAAATGATCTCAGCAGTGCTGTTAGTACTTGGAAGATGGCAGCTGAATCAAAAGAGGATGGCTGCAAAATTTTTCAGATGAAGAAAACTTTGTATTAATGAAAGGATATTTCCAATGAGCAGCATTTATGCTTCAGTACAGAAACAATTTTTTTCAGCTCAGCAAAGAACACATGGTGTTCATGCCACAGACAACTTCTGACTACTCCTTACCAGGTGCAGGGACAGATGGACTGTGGGAAAGCAGAATGACATGACTTCTTTTATAATAGTTCGGTTTGGGGTATTTTTGTTGTCTTTGATTGTTTGGGTTTTTGTTATATTTTTTATGTTGAATTGTCAGCTGTCCCATGTAACAAAAGATTTTTTGCCATGACTAGACTGCTACTTGGACCCAAGCAACTACTTTAAAGCCAGTTCAGATATGGCTACATGCTGCTGGAGGGTACATACAGATTTACCATGCCCTGTGTTGGTGTCTTGGCAGATGGAAACACGATCACAGCCAAGGTAGCTGTAGCCTTACAGATAAGAGTGTTGTTTTGAGGCATCTAACAACTGTCCTTTCTCATGAAATCAGTGTGAAACCTGGGTGGGAAAGATCATATGGCTGTAGCTTACCTTAATTCATAAGGTGTTTTGCAATGCCAGATCTATAAAAGTATATATTTTGTGTAAATCCAAAACTATTAAGAGCAGTCTTAATAATTTAAAGTGTTAGTCTAACTCTTCATCTCAGTAATACTGTACATATTTTTTTCTTTATTATTTGGCTTTGTGATGCATTAAGATTTCACATTTAAATGCCATTGCAAGTACTCATCAGTGTAGATGCAACCATTCTGATAATCTGAGGAAATTTGTCTTTCTTCACTCAAAGTCTGTTCAGAAAATATTATTGTTGTTCTCTGATGTAGGTAAGATTCAAACAGAACTGACAGTGCTGAACATAGCATATGGGACCAATAAGCAATGTAGTATACTCGTTGTTAGATAATGAGGTAATGTAATCATGTGATGACTTAAAAAAAATCTACACACCTGGAGTGTGAAACATGTTAAGCAAGTGGAATGGTATTCTGGATAATTCTTCATATATACACAGTGCAACATTTGTAGTAAATCTGTTTTTTTTTTAGTGATATACCACATTCTTACAAAGAAAAAATACTTTCTTTTTCCTTTGTTTTTATTTCTATAAAAATCCTATGCAAAATGTTTTCAGCACTGTTTATGCTATAGCCAGATCAGACATTTCTATTTCACATTTCTAACAAGTAGAAATTTTGCTACAAATCCTGCCTTTTTATAAGGTGTTCATCCTATCTTCTGTATACTCAATTTCTATGCTATGTAGTTGTGTCTAGAACAATGTTGCACGAGACTTCCGTGAAGATGGTTTGGAAAAGTTTCTTTGGAAAAGATCATAGTTCCTTTCTGCACAAGGACAAGCTTTGGTTGTCAGGGTAGAGATTCATAACAACTGTTTTGTAACTCATGAAGTATGAAAGTATGTAATCCTGTAGACTCCCTCAGCTGTGAAGGAAATGCTGTAAGAGATGTAGTCAGAATTTAAAGGATGATGCTAAAAGAAATAGTGCTTCATCTGAGAAAATATAAAGTACTCAAGACTATATGCAATGCTGACTGCACTAAAGTTAAAGTTGTTTGTATCTTTCACTATTCCTTTTCTGCCTCTGTGCTAGAAGAAAAGATTTGAAAGAATCTACATTTTGAAAAAGGTTTAGACAGCCTGGATATGTTGCTGGTTTTAATTTGCTGGCAACCCATCCTCAAGCCTTTCTCTAACACCTTTTGGGTTTTAGCTTATTGCATTTGAGTTTAGTGTACTTTAGTGTACTGTAACAGTCAAGCTACAGTAATATTTTCTTTAAAATTACTCTTTCAGCCACTTTGTTGCCAGAAAATTATTATGGTATTGCAAGCGAGAGACAGAAAGGTAGACAAAGCATTACTTCTTGAGACTCTGCAGTCTGCTGTAAATTGACTGGCTTACCTACTTTTCTATAACTACTACACTGCTAGAGAGTAGATAACAATTAAACCACAGTGCCAGGTTATGGCCTAAAATTTCAATGGAGTTTATGCAACCTGTGTTTTTACAGTGTCACAGGGCTCCAAGAACCACATGAACTGGAAGTGTCACTTACATTGAATTATTTTTTATAATAATGAAGAGGCAAGCATGTTTCTGGAGCTGGAAGTCTTTGTCTGTACACAGCTGAGTCATAGAAAGGATTCTTTAATTCACAAGATCACAAAATGAAGAGAGGAAGCAGTTTTCTTTCCAGTTATGCACATCTGCAATGGTTAAAGTCTCTGGTACATTTTCTGATGGCTAATTAGGAGAAATAAATGGGCAGACTTGAGAGAATTTATTCTTGATTCTTCTGTGTCAGTTCTGTCATCTTAAATCTCTGCCAAAAGCCTGCCATTCTCACTTCAGTTCCCATGAATGACATTTATAACTATCAGGTTTAATTCTTGCTATTGTTCTGCACAGAATAATATTAACAAATTATTTAAATAATTTGATAAAAGCAATGTGAAGGTAGCGTGTTCCCAGAAATAAGTTTATGTGCAGTGTTTTTCCAGAAACTATGACTAGTAACCATAAATCAAAGTGGATGCACAAAACTGTAGATGGCAATAAGGGAAATGACTGTCAAATCTGTCCTCTGAAAATAGATTTTCTAGCTTTAGTCATGAATGATGTAAAAATTTATGTACCTCCAATATTAAAATGCAATGCTTTTACGGTGATTATCCTGCCATAGTCACCACCTTTCAAAAAACAAAATCTGTTGTAAAATATGCACTTACATAATTGGAGAGGTTGCCAGAAGTGGAAAGTCTTTTCTCCTGTAGAGATGAAGCATGTGATCAATCACTCCTCCTATATTTGTTATGGATATGATTTTTATATTAATTTTCTAACTTACCATTTCATTCTATGAACCAATAGAGAATGTTTTCTCCAAACCTGTAGATTAAAGAAGACAGAATTTCCCTTAAATTAAAAGGAAAGTTTTTAAAAATTATTTCAACATATTCATTGAAAATGTTATTGAATGAAGTTTCCTATTTATATGCCCTACATATATTTCTAACATATATGCCCAAATCTCAGAATCTTGGAAAGCAGATGGTCCTATTTTTTACCTCAATGTTTTTTGAAGAATCTCATGTATTTATCATGAGACATCTGCTGACCAAAGTCTGGAGGAAAGGTAGCATTAGTTCTGAGTTTCCTACTTAACATTTAAATTACACCATTTGGACATTATTCAGAATCCTTTGACATAACTACAGCAGGTCCCATCCACTGAAATGAGATAGCTTAAAAATTCAATGGCAAAAGAAAAACAGATCTCAAAGTTTGATTACAAAGATGTGTAGCTGCTTTAGTCCTCACAATGTCACAAGGCAATGAGACATTTCCATTTTTAACAATCTTAATGGGCTTAGGCCCTGAAGTTCTTATTAAATTACAGTTCAATTGATTTGTCTTATACCTAGCCTATATTTCTGAGATAAAGGAATACATGATATTTAAGGTCACTTCCAACCTGGCCCTTCTATGGTAACATGATTTATCTCGGGAGTTAAAATGGATACTGCCAGTAGTATTGTCAAGAGTTAGGGTGGAGATGACCACTAATCCAGTGGCAGATGCTCTCCATCACCCCCTTTTCTTCCCACTCCAAGAAGGAAAAAGGGAATTAACAGAGAGAGACTTGCAGATTGAAAATCTTAAACTAATGAAAATAGTAACAAACAAATGAAATATATACAAGTACATACAAACCCAATACCAAACCCAAACCTCCCTTGTCACCACTGATGCTGTGGCAGAAGGACTCAGTAGCAGGCAGGAATCAGATTTAGGGGCTAGATCCTGGAGCTGGATTCAGGAAATCTTGGGTGATATTGAAGGAAAAAGAGACAGAGTCCTATAGCAGCAGAGCTGCGCTTCTAATCCTCACAAGGAGAGTTACCAGTCTACCTCCTCAGATAGCTCAGGTGCTCAATCTTCAAGGAAGTGGAGGCTTAAAGCCCTCCTTTTTTGTATTTGCTGTTCATTAGGTGCTAAATAGCTTAATTACGCACCTCCATTGTTGGGTCTTAGGATTTACTTACCTAAGAAACCCCAAGGCCCAAGCTTAGTGTAGGATTTTTCAGGAACTGACCTTCAGTTTTATACTGAATATGATGCATATGGAATAGAATATCCTGTTCCAACTCAAACTAGGACAAGTAGCAGTACTAATAATGTGAGTACTATAACAGAAAAGTGTGTTCTCTGTGTGGAGTTTGAAGTGTAATACTGTTGCTGGTTGAAAGTTTCTGAAGCAGTGACATATCTTAGCTGCCATTTCCCCATAACTATCAACTGTGATTAACCACACAATTAAAACTTACGTACAAGAATAAAACAAAAAAATCATTCCATAAGAAAGATGGGAATTGATCTTAATTTAAGGAAATTATAAAAGGATTTAATTTTGGACTATTATAGTATTTTCCAAAACCTTACCAGCTACAAAGTTTTGTAAGCAGTCATGGGACTTTTTTGGCCTTCCTTTTATGTACATGCCTATATTCACTACCAGATAACCTCAAGCTTGCTACTTTAAAGGAAGCTCTCTGCAGAAAAGTGATAGTAGAGTCATAAGTGAGGACTTACTCTTTCTCATTCTGCTGATTTCAGTCAGGAATTCTCATTGTGATAGTCTTACATTAGTTTAACAAATAAAAGGGGTTTCTAAATGTTTACTTAAAATTTGTGAAATTAACTATCAGCATGTTAAATAAGAACAAAACATGTTTAAACACAATTATACACTGTATTTCAAACCAGCTTATCTAAATCACTGCTAAAATATTTAAATTATATCAGTTCAATACATATCTGAGAGCAAACATATGTAATTTGTATAGTACTTGCTCTTGCAAATCTACACTGTCTTCTAACTTCAAAGACTAGAACTGCCCAGCTTGACATTACATTATGTTTTGCATATAATATGTCATTAATAGAAAATATAGAATACAATCATTTATGAGCAACAGGGGAGTGAACTATTCTATTTTTTTGAATGTTCATTTCACATTTCATAGGATAATTGTGTAAAATTGGTTAAATAAAAAGCAATTTTTACTCTAAGACTACTTCAAGATAGACAAATTACTCCCAAATGCACAAGTAATTCCAGCTGTGATATAACCCATAGTCTTTAGCAACTTGCAAATGTTTAAAATATCCATTATCAAAATACACTTTCCAAACAGATTTTTTAGATAGCGCCTCAGTAAAGTAGCATAGTGCTAAATATTGTATAGTACAAAGAACTTATTTTTTAATATGAAGCCATTAGAGTTCTGAGAAATTACTATGCACTCTCATTTTTTATTTTAGATCTGATTGATGGAGATTTCTCCAGGTGTACTTTTATTTTTAGCATTGCTGATTTTTGTTGTGTATTTTCACAGTGCTGTGTACATAGGGGTTTTATTATTATTTTTTATATGCCTTTCCTTTATGAAGACTAGCCGAGCTAAACTATCGTGTGCCTTAGAAATAAAATAACTTGGATAAAAGACAAAGTGGTTTCTTACTACAGCTATGCTTTTAATGTCTAGTTAAAGTAGTGTCAGACCATTAGTGAAGCTAGAGTGCATTTTCACCATCCCATAAAAGAGCTCTTTACCTCAGAGCTCCATTTACTAAGGTACATCAGGAGAAAAGGAAACAACAATGCTTCCTTATTCTGCTTTAGCAAAAGATTGTCATCTTAAGAGTACAGAACTGAACTAAAAATTGCCCTGGGTTTTTGTTTTGTTTTGTTTTTCCTCCCTTTGAAACCTATCTGCCTACCCAGAGACTTCCTTTTAAGAAAGAAAATAGTATAGCTAAGATGATCTTTATATGCATCTACTTTAAGATTTTTGAAGACTAAATTATATATATGCCCATATCTGTTATTTAGGATTATTTTCATGATGCTGTATGAAGAAACAAGCCAACAAAAGTGAGAAGCAGGTGTTAGAGTCACTGGGCACTGTCACATCGAATCATGGACACAAAAATGCTCACAGTATTTCACAGGTTTTTAGCATTTGACCTCCTAATAATGCAAAAGAGTGAAAGGATTCCCCAGAGGCAATGTGCTAAAGGGAAAGATATCTGAAGGAATAGCTAATGAAGAGAGATTCTGGTTTATCTTTCTGTTTCTGGAAGACTTAGATGTCTACTTCTGCACTGGATGCTTATTTTAATTTGGGGGTTACAAACCTTACAGGCACAGTCTGAAAATCACTTGGGGTCTGCTGTGGCCCCTGGTGCGATAACTGTGCCGACAGCAGAGGGACCATTAAACTCATTGCCCACGGGAAAGTGTGGGGAGTGATACCCATGTTCCTAGAATCCTTGGATGGGTAGGATGAGCTCATTAGCCTTCTGGCAGTCATCCTAGGATAAAGACAACTCTGATTCCAAACCCGGGCAGATGGAGCTCGTTTAGCCCTGGAAGGCCTTCCATCTAAGAGGTTAAACCTCTGTCCTAAGGACCTCGCTGCCAGCGTCCAAGCTTGCTAGGCCCTGGCAGATGAACCTTAGGACTAAAGGGTGGGTCCAGCTCTGTGCATGCTGTGTCTCACCTAAAAAAAAATCCATAGTGCAGGCTCGAGGGTGCTATCCGCTTGCCTCTTTTTATCAGCGCACTTGAAAAAGGCGCTGAGGAGGAGTGTGGATGGAGCCCTCTCTGGGTCTTCGTTCGCGAAGCCTAGCCACGATGACAAACCTTAACTTCTCCTAAAATTAGAATCATAAGTCTTAGAGTGACAACTCCATTTCTACCACTGTGCCATTTCTATGCTACTTCATAACCCATTCAGCTTTAAGGACTATGCTGATACCTGGGTATAGATAGATTTTACATACCTGTACAGAATATTTGGCTTTAACCTTGTACAGTAAAGAGAGGTTACAGTTACATTACTCAATATTACTGATAAGTAGCTAAAAAAGTACTAGTTCAGCACCTAACCACCTTATTTTCACAAAATCCACAAGATATACTGCAGAAAAGACATTTTGACAATGGATACTTAAAACTTTAAAAACTTAAAGCTTTTGAGATATTTAAGCAATAACCATTATGATAAAGGAATGAGCAGTTGTTAATTTGTTTAATGAATTCAAGACTAAGAGGCTGAAATGTTCCTGATGGTTTGGCAAATACTCACTGTCTCACTAGTATCTGGTTGTCAGCATCAATTACCCTGACCATGTGAAACTGACTAAACTGAGATGAAACCCACAGCTGGATATGTGAAAACCAGAAGTTTTCTACAGTATGTCTTGATTTGGGGGATACAGTGAGTAATATCAGTCTTACCATAATAAAATAGTTTAGAATTAAAGCTTACAAATATTTCCATACATTTTTATTGTGGTTCTTTAATACATCAGAAAATCATTCCCTTCAAAATAAATATGTTTATACTGATATAAAAATACATTTGTGTGATTTTTCATTATAATAATGTAGAGATTTGCCAATCTAAGGAAAGTTGTGGGGTTTTAAAGAGTCTAAATATAATAAAATAACATAAGGTGCTGCAATTATTTTTTTGTGTGTGTGCAGAGCAGATTAATTTGTAGCTGGTAAAACATCTGTGCTTTTAAACTCTTTAGTTTAAAAAAAAAATGAATTCAGCTAAGCCCTAACCTGTCAGTTTAGTCTGCTTGGAAATGGAACATTTGAACTGGGAATGATAGAAAAATAAATGAGGAAAGGGCATATTAAAAAAACAATGAAAAATGCTCCAAAACACTCTAGTGAATGGATAAGGATTTTATCAGTGTGTCCTAGGATTCTCCGCGTTCAGATGCAGAAGGTGTAGCACAATGTTCTCCTCATTTTCTATACCTGATGTGCCCTGGCAACACCAAACACTTAGACATTGCTTCCTATTATCATACATATGGTCTGGTTTTTCTTCCAGAGATAATGATTAAGGAAATGATACTAAAAAGGAATACCTTAAAAGAAGATGAAAAGCAAAATATCCCCAAACTGTTTACAGTCAGACACTGGAAAAAGCAGTAGGGAGACCTATCGCATTGTTGTGCACAGATTCACCTGGTATGCATGGTGAGAGGCAAATTGTACACTGCAGTGCAGGTTCTACATTTTTCTTTAGAAATATTGGTAAAAGTAACCTTGTATGGTAGCAGTTAGTTTCTAGGGGTGGCTGTAGCCCAATCTGAATGACAGATACCCCTTGCAGCAACAAGGAGCTTCTAACTAAGACTGGATCTCAGAAATTTAAGAGGCATTCAGCACTTCCTTCTTAAGCAACAGAACTCACACTATTTTGCTTACATTGGTCTTTCACTACTGTGACATGATGCTTTTTGCTACAAGCTCTGAATTGTTAGTGTTGTGCTTGTACAGGCCACGAGAACCATCCAGACAAATCTAAACATTCAAAATAGAAGAGCCCTCCAGGTTCTCTGTGTGGGAAAGCCTGCTTCCAGAACTCACAGCACTCAACCTAAGGAAAGAAAGCAAGTGCTAGGACTTTGATAGTGTCTGGTGGATGTTGCTGGAAGCTTTATAACATTGCCTGCTGGCATGTTCCTGAGTATTGTAGTCCAGTCAAGTCTCTTTCCACTATGTGTGAGTGTATATGCTTATTCAGCAAGCTCTGCCTACAGCACATTCAAACCTATTCTTTAACATCTCTATATATTATTTAATTAGCAACAGATAATTTGTCTCCTGATGACCTTCCTGTTAAAGACTTTTTTCATGTCAGCATTTTATTGCCTTTCTTTATTTTTTTTTTTCATACTTTTAGTATGAGCTTTGGCACTTCTCACATCCCAAGTCATTACAAAATGCCTGTGAGGATATGGATAGTAGAGGCTAAGAGTTGAATGGACTTATCATACCAGGGCCTTAATTTTTCTTCTCAGTCATTCACAAGAAAGAATAAAGTGTGAAGTTGAAAACTTATATTACCATTCTTTCAGAAATGCAACCTTTTTCCACAACTACCTCTACTACTGCAGCAGTTTCAAGCATTTAACAATTTGGGAATACAGGAATGTCTTTATTTCTAGAAAAATAAAAGAAAGAAATAGTATGAAACAAAATTAATAGCTTTTTAAAATGAATGTTTAAAATGGCTTCTTTAAGAAGGGCTAAGCATTAATTTTCATTTACAAGTAGCAAGCACTTTGGGTTCTAATTATTCACAATTATTATAAAGGCTTTCTAAAATAAGACATAATAGTTTAGACTAGCAGTTTAAAGAGCTGCTTTATGTATTGAAATGAAAAGTGAGAGTATGAAAAATACATTTTATTACTTCCTGCTGCCTCAGTGTCTTGGGTCACTATGTTTCCAGGGAGAAATATTGCAAATCAAGTAACCCGCAGAACAATTTTACAGTGGATCTTTTCCCTTGGTGAATACAGCAATTTGACAACAAGTTCTTCCACATATATGCATGCTGTACTGCACTACATTTGAATGTCATTTAGTGAACGAAATGAAGAATTACAAGAATGTTAGAGAATTGGAGTGCAGAAGAGGAAGCAATTATTTTCTTGCAGTTAAGTGGGGAGTACAATATGCAGTGGAAAGATTGAATTCCTGCGTTCATGGGTGGCCAATAAGGTATTTCTGATCTGACATTGCCACAATTACAGCTCTATCTTATTTGAATCACAATAAAGTTGGAGACTGAATAGCTTAAAATGCATAAAGAACTTCTGGTCCCCTTGTGTCTCCAGCATTCTCCCAAATATTGTGGGGGAATAGAACAAAACAAAAATTGCTGTTTCTGTAGTCACAGAATCACAGAATCACCAAGGATGGAAAAGACCCCCAGGATCACAAAGTCCAGCCTATGACCCATCAATACGGCATCAGATAAACCATGCCACTAAGTGCCATGTCCAATCTCTTCTTAAACACCTCCAGGGACGGCGACTCCACCACCTCTCTGGGAAGTCCATTCCAGTGCCCAATCACCCTCTGCGTGAGGAATTGCTTCCTAATGTCCAGCCTAAACCTCCCTTGTTGCAGTTTCAAGCCATACCTTCTTGTCCTGTCACTAGTTGCCAGGGAGAAGAGTCCAATCCCTACCTGACTACAACTTCCTTTCAGGTAGTTGTAGAGAGGGATAAGGTCCCCCCTGAGTGTCCTCTTCTCCAAGCTGAACAGCCTCAGCTGCCTAAGCCTCTCCTCATATGACTTTCCCTCCAGCC
>VWZO01022681.1:62247-78283 GCA_013396975.1 Bucco capensis
TCATTGTCCTTCCCCTTTATCCTTATCCATAGACATTCCACCTTGGTGTGTCTAACTTTGAATTCAACACAATCAAAGCCCTCTTTAACATACAACGCCACTCCTCCACCTTTCTTTCCTTATCTATCTCTTCTAAAGAGCCTGTAGCCATCCATTGCAGTACTCCAATCATGCAAATCATCCCACCACATTTCTGTGATGACGATTATATCATGGCTGCCCTGGTGCACAACAGCTTCCAATTCCTCCTGTTTATTGCCCATACTATGGGCATTGGCATACAAGCATTTGATCTGAGGTACAGATGTGACCTCCAACGCTGGTCTGTCCTCCCAAGGTTTATCCCTAGCAGTCCCAGATTTACCCCCCCTCCCCCCTTGATTCTAGTTTAAAGCCCTCTCAACGAGGGCTGCTAACTCCTGTGAGAAGATACGTTTCCCACACTTGGATAGATGTTCCCATCTATCTATAGATGTTGTTTGGGGACTGCAGTTGCTTCCTCAGCTGCACAGTTACATACAGGCTTAAAAGTCAAAGACAACTTTCACATAGAATTGCTGGTTTTTTCCCCAAAACAGCACTTCAACCCTTGCTGCTTAGGCAAGGGGGTAATTATAGCAGTTATAGAATCATAGAATTATAGAACCATCATGGTTGGAAAAGACCCCCTAGATCATTGAGTCAAAATGTCCATCCAACACTACCATGATCACCACTAAACCATGTCCCCAATAACCATATCTACACATTTTTGAACACTTCCAGAGTTGTTGTTTCTACCACCTACCTGAGTAGCCTGTTCTGATGACTGATAACCCTCTTGAAGAAATTCTTCCTAATATCTAATCGAAACCTCCTCTGGTGCTACTTGAAGTCATTTCCTCTTGTCATGGGAGATGGGAACTTTCCTTGACATATTGTCTTGAATTACAACATCATCAGTGAATTATAGCCTTTTCCTCAGTACATTTCATGGTGATACCAGCAACCAGTGAGTCCCATAGGCAGAAGATGTTTTTAATGCTGCCATCATGTTTTTATTCTAGCTCTTCTGCTCTGCCATCTAACCCAGCTCCTAGTCAGTCCAGATCTCTGTGAGCAGCAAAAAGAGACCACAAGGAAATCAGCTCAACTTTTATTTTAAACATTATAAATTCATTGAAGAACTGGTTTTATACACTGTAGAGAGAATCTTTAATCTAAATCCTAGCAAAGAAATATAAACATTGTTCTGAAATTACCATTTCTCCTATCATATTGTTGGCTTTTTCTCTGATGAGTGCTTTCCACGACAGACATGAAGAAGAGCTTGGTCTCTAGGCTTATTTAATACAGTTGTTCTCCTAATTAAAGACATCATGAGGCAAATGCTGTTTTATTAACAGCATATCCATACATGAATCTATTATCTCCAGCTGGCCCAAAGTTGTCATCCTGGTTAAAAAGGGCATGCTTATATAATTAACGCCACTTCTGATACCTCTTCAGCCTCTCTCTCAGAAGATTAATGGCAGACAAGGGGTCAGATGCAAATGGAAGCACTGGAAGGAAAATAATTGAGAGAAATTGTGTTTCTTGCAACCTGGAATAAATACAGAATTAAACATTATTTCTGCTGATGAAGGAGGTCACTTTGGGCATACAGCTTAGAAAGAACACTTAGAAGGGAGCCTTGGAGAATGATCAAGGTGCCAAGTACCCCTAGAGCCATGACAATACAGCACAACAAAAGCATTAAACACAATAGATTTAAGAACAATACTCCTAATTTGTAAAGAAAATTGTAGAAATCAATTACACAGCAATGGGAACAATATCAAAAATGTGTAATTGATTTTTAAAAGCTAAAACTTGGAACCACATTTGAGCACTGGAGGCAGAAAGAAACTCTAATGCATGATTTTCTGTCCCATAAATCACACAATCACAGAATCATTCCTTAATATTTTGTATCTGAACAATGGAAATAATGTGTTTTATCATCATCTTTGATAAAGAAAAACAAAGCACAGTTATTAACACTCATGCAGTCATTTTTTCACTGTTGGTATTGACTAGTGATGCCATAATTTAAATAATTTTTCTCTTACTATGAAGAATTATGTTCTGCTCAGGAAAATGCCATTTCTATAGTTCCAGTTATTTCCTGATGATTTCCTGTTCTTCAGCGATAGGGTAAGACCAACTAAACATTTAATAATGTCACTAAACCTACCATTTAAGAGTCTCTAGAAAAGTCATCAAAAATACCATATCAGAAACGAGTCAAGTGACCAATACAACATAAAAATAGTAAATTTGCATCGTACATTTGCATTTTGTAATTCATAGTTTTTTAAAAAGCAATCTTAAGAAGTCTTTGTATCTGTTTGTGCCTATGAATGAGCAGAGGTATAAAGAAGAAAGTTAACTTCCAATAATTTTTAATGTATCTGGAACCAGAATTTCATGAGTCTGTGATTTTGATCTTATCTAATTTCAGACTTCCTTCATTTATAGATTTTTAACAGTTTTGGTATATATCTTCAAATGAAATGGGTCATAGATTTGTGTTTATAAGTCTTGTCTCATATATTTGCAAGATTAAATTACTGGAAGAATATTTATGCAATGACTTCTGAAAAACTGTAGAATCTCTTCTAGGAAATTGTCATTGATATCTATTCTGCTTAAGGGCCAGAGATACCCAGGATAGCTATCAAATGTGATTTTTATACATGTATCGTAAGCAACTGCAAAAGGTAAAATTTGTTAATATTTAATGTTAAATGCTACATTTCCTTAGTTAATGTTTTTTTTCTTCATTTTTCTGTCATGCATTTATTAATTTTTAAAAGTATAATCATGATTGCAAACAACTGCAGACCAACAGTGCAATAATTGCATTGAGAAATTAGGATAATCTATGTGAAAACTTTTGGAAGTTTGGGTCATCCATGGGAGATGAAAAGCAGGAATTCATGAGGGACTAATATGCAGAAAAGATTTGCTCCTAACCAAAGCTATCTAAATGGTTGCATTTTAAAGACCTAATTCTTGCTACCTTTGCAAGTAAAGTTTTAGAAATGTAGAATCATAGACTAGTGTGGAGATTGTACTAGGTTTGGCTAAGATGGAGTTAATGTTTTTCACAGCTCTGTGCTCTGAGTTAGTGATAACAGCTTTCATGTTTTGGCTGGAGCTCAGCGAAGATGTGCCAAGGTGCTGACACAACACCAAGGAGATGGGAGGAGAAACAACTGGGACAGCTGATCCAGACTGACCAAAGAGCTATTCCATACCATATGACATCAGGTTAATTATAAAAGGGGAGGAAGGGAGGCATTGGTTGGGAACTAGGCATCTGTCTGTCCCCTAAGCAGAACTCTACTTCCTGGAACAAGGCCAGTTCATCACCTGATGTGCAAAAGTAGGGAATAAAACTTGTGTTTTGCTTTCACTTACTATGAGCGCATTATATTTGCTTATCTTTGATTACTCATTAAACTGCTTTTACTAAAACCCATAGGCTACCTTCATCTTGCTCTCTCCGCTCTTGTTGTGCTGTGGGAAGGTGTTTGGGGTGTGGGGGAACATGATAGAGGAACTCAGTGGGTACCTGGTGCTCGGCCCGGGTCAACCCACCACAACTAGTTTTGGTTGGAAGAGACCTTTAAGATCATCAAGTTCAACTCCGAATATGGTACTGCCAAGTCACCACTAAACCATGACCTCAGCACATTTACACATCTCTCAAATACCTCCAGGGATGGTTACTCCACAGCTTCCCTCGGCTGCCTGTTCCAATGCTTTACAACCCTTTTGGTGAAGAAATTCTTCCCAATATGCAACCTAAATCTCCTAATCTCCCCAGCACAACATGAAGCCATTTCCTTTTGTCCTAAAGTTTCTAACTTTGGAGAAGAAACTGACACCCACCTCATTACAACCTCCTTTCAGGGAGTTGTAGAGAGAAGGTCTCCCCGTAACCTCCTCTTCTCCAGAGTAAACAACCTTTGTTCCCTCACCCATTCCTCAGTAGATTTGTGCTCAAGACCCTTCACCAGCTTCATTGTCCTTCTTTGGACATGCACCAGCAACTCAATGTCCTTGTAGTGAAGGGTCCAAAACCAAACACAGTAATTAAGGTGTGGCCTAACCAGCATGGAGTACATGGGGACAATCTCTTCTTTCATCCTGCTGACCACACTATTTCTAACACAAGCCAGGATATTGTTGGCCTTCTTGGCCACCACTAGGCACACTGCTACCTCATATTTAGGGAGCTATCATCCAACACCCCCAGGTCCTTTTCCATTGGGCATCTTTCCACAACTCTTCTCCAGGCCTGTATCATTGCATGGGGTTGTTGTGACTCAAGTGCAGCACTCAGCACTTGGCCCTGTTGAACATCATCCCATTGGTCTCGCCCAACTGAGCTAAACTGTCTAGGTCTTTGGATTTGCTGAATATATTTCAAGATGTCCTTATTACACAGTTAATTGTCAAAGCCCCAATGTTTTTACTTCAGTTTTGTTTAAACAAGTGAATTTTTCTATTTTTACTTATTTAAGAGTGCATTAGATACTCTATAAAAAAACTCATTTCCATGCACAAATTTCATACAGTATTCTATGATTTCTGGCTATTATTCTTACTGTAACTATGCTGGGGTGCTTGGTTATTTTTTGTGAGAGGTGGTGAAAATCCCAGTGAATGATGACAGTTCTTAATTAACTCACCTTTGTGAGTCTGAGAAGAATTTAACTTCAAGTAGTATGAAAACTGCCTATATTTGGTTAAATTTTCATTTTATCTTTTCCAGGATATTTTTTTCTAGAGATTTGCTGTGACTCTCCCCTGAAAGGACATGAAGCTTAGATCTTAGAGGCATGCACAGAGACATTCCAGAAATGATAGATCTCCTATATTAATAAGAGTTAGTTAAATGATGGGGTATGTATTCTGGGTCACCTTACAGACTTAAAGGTATTCCCAAGAACCTTATCCTGTCTTATACAATGCCTTTTAGTTTAAAGAGAACTGTCCAGAAAGAAAAGTATAGCATAGATTTTTATGGAGCAGAAACCAAGCAAAACATTAAAACTTTATTATCTACCCTTATGTTTTTGTAATAAGTTTGGCTTCCTTCCTATTTTGTAACAAGACATCAGTCTCCTGATCACCTGTACAACATGAATGGTTTTCTGTTGCCTTCTCCAAGATTTTTCACTAGGATCTGATCCAGAGAAACAGTATGGATAAGTATAGCATAGAATTGTTCAAGTCTCTTCAGCCTGGATATCCTTCCAGCAGTAACACATTAACACATCCATTGAGCTTCCCCTAGTACTACACACTTACAGGCAAAAGTGAAACACATACTTGCATTCTCAAACTATAAAAGGATCATAGCTGGGGCTGTACACTATCTATTCATCATCTGGTGAACTCTGAACTGAAAAAAATCCCACAACCTCCACTCAGAGAAAATGCAGTGTCCAAGAGCCAAAGACGTACCATAGAAGTCCTAGCCCAAGAATTACAAAATTTAGATGGCTCCAGGCTGCTCTTCCTGACAAGCGTGAGCACAGGCCAGCTGGCCCAGGGACTACCATTCTTTCTCATAGGCACTATCAAATGATAATCACAGCATATTGCAATTCACCTTGCAAAAATTCCCTGTGAGGAATAAAATGGGTGCACTGGTGACCGAGGATACAGAGAAGGTGGAATTACTCAATGCCACCTTCGCCTCAGTCTTTACTGCTAATACCAACTACCAGCAGTCCCAGTGGAGGAAGATGGGAGGAAGGTAGTTTTGACCTCAGTTGATGAGGTTTGGGTCGGAGATCAGTTGAGCAAACTGGACATTCACAAGTTGATGGGCCCGGATGAGGTGCACCTGCAAGTGCTGAGGAAAATGGCAGAGGTCATTGCTAGGCCGCTCTCCATAATCTCTGAGAGGTCCTGGAGAACGGGAGAGGTGCCTGAGGACTGGAGGAAGGCCAATGTTATCCCAATCTTCAAAAAGGGCAAAAAGATGACTGGGTAACTATAGGCCGGTCAGCCTCACCTCTATCCCTAGAAAGGTGATGGAACAGTTTGTACTTGCCATCATCTCCAAGCATTTGGAGGAAAGAAAGCTTATCACGAGTAGTCAACATGGATTCCGCAAGGTCAAGTCATGCTTGACTAATCTGATAGCCTTTTATGATGGCATAACTAGGCGGAGAGATGAGGGGAAGGCAGTGGATGTGGTTTTTCTTGACTTTAGCAAAGCTTTCAACACTGTCTCCCATGGTATCCTCATAGCCAAACTTGAGAAGTATGGATTGGGAGACTGTGCTGTGAAGTGGATTGAGAACTGGCTGAAGGACAGAGCCCAGAGAGTTGTGGTCAGTGGANTCATGAAAGGAGTGGAACATCTGCCCTACAAGGACAGGCTGAGAGAGCTGTGTCTCTTCAGCCTGGAGAAGACGAGACTGAGAGGGGACCTCATTAATGTTTACAAACATTTTAACGATGAATGTCAGGAGGAGAGAGCCAGGCTCTTCTCAATGTCATCCAATGTTAGGACAAGAGGGAATGGGAGCAAGTTGGACCACAGGAGGTTTAGTATTAACATGAGGAAAAACTTTTTTACAGTAAGGGTGACAGAGCACTGGAACAGGCTTCCCAGGAGGGCTGTTGAGTCTCCTTCTCTGGAGACATTCAAGACCCACCTGGATGCATTCCTGTGTGATCTCGTCTAGGTGATCCTGCTCTGGCAGGGGGGTTGGTCTAGATGATCTTTCTAGGTCCCTTCCAACCCCTAATATTCTATGATTCTATGAAATGAATTACAGTAAGGACAGAGTTAATCACTTTGTAGCCTCTTCACCAATCATGGATTTTAGATAACTGGCTGCTTAAACTGCCATTTCTCTATTCCTATCAATGTTAAATCAGATTTAAATATAGAGGGAATACATAAAGTATTTTTCCTGAAGCTTCATGTTTTGCATGGACTTTATATACTTATGCTAGGGAGAAATTATGTGACTGAAATGGGAACACTGTTCATCTACAATTTGGCATTTAGCTGAGGTTCTAACAGAACGTTACGTTCATTTGGTGATTCGCAATTTAAATGACAGCACAGTTAAGTTCATAGCTGCTAAATAACCAAGTAGAATGAATCCAGCAAATATGCTTGTCCATTGTTAATGGATGCAACACAGCTTGATGTACCACTGAATGGAAATTCCTTCAGATACAGCTTCTGGGAGACATGCATATTCAGACAAAGGCAGTTAATCTCCACCCTCACCACCCAAAATCTGGGACATCTAGACTGAGTGTTTCCTGCAGAAAAGAAAACACATTGAATATGACTGGCATCAGTTTAGAGAATGCAACTGAGTGAAGCATTGTCTAAGCTTTTTTGGTTTTGAGATGTAGAGATGTAGTACAAAAATCCAGGATTTTTTTTTTATTTTAACTTGAATTCTCACACTTATGTTATCAAAGTGAATGTCTCACAGAACAATGGAAATGAAAAACATTACAGTTGCTGTATGTATGGGGCTTTCTACAGGACAGATTGTGCAATGAGCCTGCAATAGATCATGAACAGAGTATTTAGCAAATGAAAAAGCATTAGGAAATCAAGCCATTAAATGATTTGCTTGATATTAAAATAGAAATTAAGAATTAATAAAGAAGGTTTTTCCAAACCCAAGAAATAGCACATCCAGAACATGTCTCTGTACTTTTTTTATACATACATATAAATTAATTAAACAGTAAGGTGTAGAAGAAAATGCTTGGAATATTTACAGAGCACAGAGAACATTCCCAGTGGTTTAATGATTCCCATTTCTTGAACAGAAAAAGAGGAGAGGCATGAAGATGTTTTTGTCACACCTTTTCTAGAGACTGAACCAAATAAAATACTTGTACCATCTTGGAAACTGAGACTACTTACTGCTTCTTAGCAGAATGCAAGCTACTGTCATGGGTGAGAAAGATGATGCACTTGAGCATTTGGGTAACAGGCGGCATGGCAAAACTTCCGGAAGAAAAATGTCCGGGAGGCATCTAGAAAAAAAAATGGAGAGCATAATATATCTTTTTAATTGAGTATACAACAGGTGCATTCCATTTGTAGAATGGGGAGATGCAGAAGCTGCATATCAAGGTTAAGTGCTTTAACTCTCCTCTCTCTTACACACATTTTAAATTTCATGATTCCTTTTATTTCTGTGTAGTTTTTCAATTTATGTTCACGTAAATAAAGAAAACCAGATCTGTTCTGTCTCCATAGTTGGATGTGGAGAAAGTAAGTTAATACTCTGTCTTAGTGATCTTGGCTCTGTCACCAAGCTAAGCAGAAAAGTGTTTTAAAATGTTTACTTTGGGTTTTGGTCTTAGGGAATTTCAGCTTTTGAGTGCCTCCTGGAAATGACTTACTAGACATATCTGAGACATATTTGTCTGCCCAAACCATCTCAGCACTTCACAAGCTTCTCAATATCACCCACCTTTTCAAATACAAAATGCAGAGGGCTACTGCAGTAAGATTTGATCCTGCTTCCATTAAAGGCACTTCTACTGATTCCAAAGAAATCACTTCAGTATCAGTGTGACAAATAAGTAGTACTATTTTATTATGCAGTATCATGGTAGCCAGGAGTCTGAGTTGTGCTACAGTCTAGCACTTAATAGTGTGGGAACCAAATATCGGTAGTTAACAGAAATGTAAACTGACCTTAGCAAGGAGTGTGATTTAGAAAGAAGGAACAATAGGTGGAATGCTCTGTTGGGAGTGTGAGAACGAAACAGATTAGAACACCATCTCTTGAGTGTGAGACTGATTGTACAGTACTGAATAAACCAATCAGAAAAGCAGTTTGATATAAACAGAGAAAATTCTCATGTAAATAAGGTATTTGGAGATAATAAGTATGGGGCCCACCTTGACTGAGTGGCACTCTGCTCTTAGGGTTTTCACCCCTTCAAGCAAACCAGACTTGAGTTTGTTAATTCTTCAGCACAACCGCCCTGATTCTGCCTGGACTGAAACAAGCAGGTAGTCTTTCATACTCTACAAGCATAGTTAATCCTGGAAACCACTTCAGATATGACTATGAGGATTGGACAGCCTGTGAACTTGGTATTGCTTCTACCCTGTTTTTTCCATGCTCTGTTTCTTATTTAGAAAAAAAACCCAACAAACAAACAAGCAAACAAGAATTTTCAGTCCATAACATAATAAAATTCTTGTACAAGCTCAAGTAGCAAGATAAGCTGATTATTTTGCCTTTTAGTTCAAGTGTCATCCTCTTTTCAGCTGCTGTCAAGCACTCAGTCACACCAGGTGCCTATTACATCTGCTACGTGACTAAATGTTCCAGTATATAAAAGGAATGTGCATGTTTTTCTCATACTTGTCTTTGAAATCACTGAAGAACTTTTCATTATAACTATGTTCGCTTACACCCACTGCAGTTCACTTTATAGTTCCCTTTAAAGTTCCCCTTATCTTTTTTTCTCATGCTCATGTATGTGCATTTCAAAGTTATGATATCTCCAAGAGTAACGAATCTTTAAGCCATGTTTTTGCCTGTTCGCACTTTCACTTGCCAGGCACAGTCTGAAAATCACTTGGGGTCTGCTGTGGCCCCTGGTGCGATAACTGTGCCGACAGCAGAGGGAGCATTAAACNTTTGCTAAATAAATTTACTCTGATAACTAAAAAGTTGCAACATCCTTCATATTGTACACTCATGACGCAAAGAAAACCTAGTCCTTTTATTCACTTTTTGTGATTTCTTCACCTTTTAGGGTGCCTATCTCAAACTTGCTTAAACATAAATACTGAATGCAAGTATGCTGATTACATCAACAGCAAATGTCTTGTTTATTCTAGTTCATGGTGAAATCACGTTCTTCCAGATTCTCCTTTCTTTCCATCCCTAACCTCCAAATTTTTCTCTGTGTTTCCTTATCATTATATGAAACCTAATAAAATGGCTCATGGCTTTAGTAGTTTGTTATTCAGAGGCTAGTTTTGAACAAAGCCACTAAACTAACTCTTAGTTTTACAAGCAATTAAAATTTTACTTGTGTAAGTATGCAATATTTACTTGTACAGATTATCTCTTCTGTCAGCTGTAGAAACTCTTTATAAGCCTGTTTTAATAAAATCTATAGTTTATATTGGATTTGAAAGTATTTCTAGATATGCAACTATGATTCAAGCTACAGACTCAAATATAGCTTTCTGTTTACTAGCGCAAAGAAATGTCATTAAGCTGAGACAATTCCATGCTAGGATGGAGTGTACGTGGCTGAGTGAGCATTATCATGCCCTCAGCTAGGCTGCTGTGGATGATGAGGATGCCCTCTGTTCTGTCAGTGGAATGTAATGGAAAATATATGCCTCAGCCAGGGGCCAAGCAAGCAGCCAAGAATGATATTGGCCACAGTCAAGATGACCTGTTCGTTTTGGCCACAGAAGAAAAGCTCTGCTGCATAAAGAAGCACTTTGAAACAGCTGCACCACAGCACAGCTTTTGGTGGACTGCTAAACACAACAAGCAAAGGCCAGAAAAATGAAAATGCAATTAATACCCATTGCTGTTCTTTATCAGTTGTCAGTTTGGCAGCTCTTAGCAATGTGGAAAGGAGCCATCACTTGAAATCCTCTAATACAGACTGAAATATTGACTTTTTTTGTTTTTTTCCATAGTATGCAGTTTAAAGGACATCTGATAGATATAAACACATCTGTGATGGAAGTTTTTTCTGAATATAACATATGAATGCAGGGGCATTCAACAGAGAAAATAAGATGCAATCCAATGTTTATTGGTTTATTATCATGTATGGTTAGCACTGGACACTCAGTAGCCACTGTCTACTAGCAGAAGCAGCTGTTACCAGAGACTGAAAAACATGACTCATGACTATTTTGATCCATTTTAACTGAATGTATATTTTGCAAGACAGAAAAGAGTTTTCTGACTGTTTAATTCCATTTAGCTTGATGAATTCTAATCTGAAAAGGAAATCAAAATACTGAAATATAATCTTAAAAGAGTTCACCTGAGGCTTTTTTAGAAAATGTATTTTCCAATTTTGAAACATTAAGACAACACAGGTTTTTCTCCAAGGTAAGATTAATACAGTGCAGAGGGTCAGAATAAACTCCTAATTCTATTTAAATAGTAAAGAAACTTTTGGCTGACTTTGCCTAGAGGTAAACGTCCTCCTAGGTACAGGCATCAGTTACTTCATTAAATAGAGTGTTGGCCCATTCCAGAAGGACCAGAGACACAGTTAAACACAGGTGCATTCAGGAGAGAACAATCTTTATGAAAACTAATGCTGCATTGTTTCTTTCAGGCCAAAGGACAAGCTAAATTTCATTAATAATTTCATAATTTCATTAAACCTACATATTTTCCTTGGTAAATACATACAGTAAGAGCATTGTGGGTTTTTTAGCATTTTCACTGTAAAGCAATAGAACTAACTTAAAAAGAATGAAAGAAAACTTAGTATTTCACTCATCAATTAGTAAAATTAATGTCATTCATTATATATTCATATAGCTAAGGTGTTAACTGGTGTGCAGTTAAAACAAGCCAACGAGGCATACTTTCTTTTTGTCTTGTCTTAGATTCAGACTGTATGCTGCCCCTAAGGCTTATTCTAAGCATAACACATATCTTCTAGGTATAGGTAGGGCTTTTTTGTAAGCTAAGAGCAGGATTTCTGAGGGAATTGCTTCCATGGGGTTTCTATTTCTATTCTCAAATAAACACCAAATGACATAAACACAATAAGTTGACAGGGTTATAAAATTGACCTGACTATACTGTAGCCTCTGGAAGAGAAATATAACTTGACTATAATAGAATATAATATTAAATTTCTAGATATTATAGCAATCAACTAGTTGAAGCAATACCAACTGCATGCAAAAACATTGCTAATACTTTGAAAGCAAGTTCATTAAAATGTAATTGATGTTTAATTTTTATTAGCAGACAAAAGTTAAAGAGTAAAAAATGAAATTATTTTACTTCGAAGTAGAGGAGGCTTCATACTTTACTTAAAAATAATCAGTCTTTTGATGTTAGCTGCTAAACCAAGAAATTAGTATGGACTAACTTAAATAGGCTTTCACTAAAGAAAATGAAATGGGGTATATAAGAATTTCTTACATTGTCTGTAATTCTTATATTACTGTATACTTGCAAAATGGCTCATCATAATTTTGAAAAGTAAAAACTGAATTTTTCCAAAATGTCTTTGTTCTTGCAGAAAAAAAATAAGGAAGAAAACAATTTTGCTCTGTATCTATTATGCTCAATTCCAAATTACTGAATTTTCCAAGTGTTTTGCAAGGTCTGGTCTTACTGAGCTATCTAATTAATATTAGTTACCAAAAATCTAAAGAAAATTCTACACAGCTGCAGAGCGTAGGGTTACAGAATGTTATCTGTTTTACTTTGTGCTGAACTTTCTCCCAAGTCTACCTTTAATCTATAGCATATATTGGGGTTCATAAAAAAGGATCAGTCTTTTCAGCGTGCTTTCAGGTGCCATATTCACAGTTACTCTTAATTAACTTCAAACCTGTTTTGGGAACTGCAAATGGATATTTCAAATGCCAATAAAAGATGCTGTGCTATCACATGCAGGTTCCTGAGCTACAGGTAGAAACGAGTGCCCAAATCCTATTCCCACACAGCACGTGAAGAGGTGGTGACAGCTGGATTTGTGTGTGCAGCAGGTTTATAGGATTTGCTGCTGTAACATCAGGGTCTTACACTTTGGCCACAACAACCCCATGCAGTGCTACAGGCTGGGAGATGAGTGGCTGGAGAGTGGCTCAGCGGAGAGGGACCTGGGAGTACTGGTTGATAGCCGGCTGAACATGAGCCAGCAGTGTGCTCAGGCAGCATGGAAGGCCAATGGCATCTTGGCCTGTATCAAGAATAGCGTGACNCCTGCTTGTGCAGTTCACAGGTTGTATACTGAGCCTTTTTCAAGCTTCATGTGAAACATGCCTACTGAAAATCCATTTGCTTTGGAGAGGTAGTTGAGGAATAAGACTGATCTTCAGGTACATCTTCAGCTGACTTCCCCTTGAGTAACAGAGATGATACCAGCAGGCCTCATGAGCTAGCCAACAGCTACTACTGCCTTTTAAGGATTAGCTGGCAAAAGAGTGAAGTCTGATTTGTTTTGTCAAAGCATACTTGGTATATTGAGTTAAAGAAACAGATATAAATATGAAAATACTGTTACCTGTGCTTGTCAGATCTCTTAAGCTGATAATTAGACCTCAGATGATGGGCAGACTCCATGTCACTCAGTACCTCTCCCCCAAATTTCCTTTTTCCTTTTGTGGTACAGAAACATGGCAGGCCATTCATGCGAAAATTCACTCTGCAGAGAAAAAAACATGATTAAAAGTGTGGCTGGGCTATTTTTTGAGATGATCTTTACTCAGATCAGCTAGTTTACTTTCACATCTTTTAAAGCAAAAAAGCTATCACAAACCAGCATATAGCAGTATGCAAAATATCCTTAACAAAAATGCCAATATTTGCATTTTCCTATCAAGGAAATATATTACAATCACAATGACATGCTCAGTATATTCTTTGACCTATACATACAGGGCCATTACAGGCTTTCACATCCCATAGTTTATTCACTGATGAGTACCTGACGCAGACACTGAAGGATGTTCAGAGAACACACATAAAGTATACTGTGCATAATAGAATTGGGTTTATACTGTGCATAAATTGGGTTTTAAACGTAGTATCTCCATATTTTTTTGATGTGAGCAAAGGCGTCCAGTACTTGTACCATACTGAGTACAGGTGAGGGTTATTCCACTAGTTTTCCTTCCAGTGTCCTCATTAGGGGAGCACAACCTGCATAATATGAACTACCAGTAGATCATTTTGAGCAACAAGACAAAATGGGGGGAAGGCTGTCAAGTGTACAGATCTGCAAAGCTAACACACCAGTTGACCAGCCTAGTTAATACTTTGGCTTTAAGCTATCTTCTAAAAATCACTACTTCTTTATCTTCTGAACATTGCATAAACTAAATATCTGAAGTTTGTGACTGTCCTAGGGTGACCTGGTGGACAATGGTGGTGGGGAAATTTTTTAATCTTTGCTCTCACCTATCTGCTCTAATGCCACAACAAATGAGAGGGTTGCCAAATGCTTTTCATCTTAGTCATATTGTATACAAATACAGGAAAGGAAAACAAAAGATCAGAAATTAATACCTTCATTTGCTGAGGCTTACTTACATGAGGTTTTAAAGTTTTGCTTTGCAAAATCTCGCAGCTCTAGGCCATTTAATTCCAAAAACTTAGTCAGTTAGATGAACCATGGTAAGACCCTTTTTATCTTTAATAACAGGCACACTAACATCTCTTGACTCTCAAATTTTGGCTTACTTCTGCCAAAAGGTACAGTAGAAGACATGCACAAAGTGGTTTTCAATTCCCTGATAAAAAAAAAAAGTCCTTTTTAAGATTTTTTAAACTTTTGATCTCAAAATGCAGCATTTTTAAATATCTGAATCTTTCTTATAAATGCTTGTTATTTGCAGCACTCTTCATTTAAAAAGGATGGGGAAGGAGCTGTTTTATTCAAGTACTGTATAAATTATTTTGAACTACATAATTATTTCATATTCTAAGAATAACATAATTAATTAAATGTCAGTATAATTTGAAGTGATTTCAGCTGAAGTATGTGGAACTAATACTGTTCCATGCAGTTCCATTTTGTAAAGTATAACATTAAAAACATACTTAGCAGCATTATTAAGTTACAGTGATATCGCATTCACAATGCCATTGAGGGTCATTGTATATTAGAAAAGGAGAAGATTTCAAGAAACTGTCTTAGTTTTGAAAAAAGTTTCAGCTTCTTTTCAGAGACATATACAGTAGAGAGTGTCCAAGAAGCAAATCTTTTTCATTGCTTTGGTTTGGATTGTTGTTTGGTTGGGTTTTTTTAAAAGTATGTGTATCTATTGCTATAAAATTAATAATAGAACTTATGTATCTACCTTTATCCCAACTTATGTATCTACCTTTATACACAAGATTTTAATTTCATTTTGTGTTAACTTTGAATACATGTTATACAGTAAAAATACTCCCTAGTATATTTTCCAGTAATACTACTGCTTCAGAATCATTAATTTACAAGACTTAGAGAAGCAATAGGAACAAAATTCTCCTGATTTAGCAACCAATATTTTATAGTACACAAAAGAACTAGATTTCAGTAGGTCCACTGAGGACAAGAGCTATCCTATTGTACTCTGCTGAACTGTATATCAATAATTAAACTGTCATTCAAACAAGGAGAAATGAAACTTAAAGCAAGCAAGGTCCTTAGTACTCTAAGCTCACATTATTACAAACTTTGACTTTTTAGGTGCCTTTCAGTCACAGTCCAATTTCTCAAATTAAATTACACTCCCTAGACCCCTATATAGCTCAAAATGAGGTCCCCATGAAAGGGATTTATAAATGGACAGAAGCAACTAGGAAAGCAGAGTGTTTTACCTAAAATCTTACCTTCGGGTGTGGAGGAGGCATATCTCCCCATGTCAAACATCCCACATCCTAATGTTGGAGACCAAAGTTATTTCTTTAAAACACAAAAACTAAGGTATTTTCAGTTCTGTCCCTCAAAAGACAGCAAGAATCATAGAATCATAGAATCATAGAATGGTTTGGGTTGGAAGGGACCTCTGGAGCCTATCTAGACCAAACCCCCACCAGTGGGCCGGGAGATCCCCAACTAGATCAGGTTGCTCAGAGCCCAGTCAAGCCTCACCTTGAATACCTCCAGGGATGGGGCCTCAAACATCTCCCTGGGCAACCTGTTCCAGTATTCCGCAACCCTCATGGTAAGGAACTTTTCCTAATATCCAGTCTAAATATACTCTTCTCCAATTAAAAAAACATTGTCCCTTGTCAGTTCTCTACAGGCCTTTGTAAACAGGCCCTCT